>JAWZTD010000004.1:1494155-1681895 GCA_035221335.1 Echites panduratus
TTTCTTAATTAGCATAATTAAGCTAAGTTACTTAAATTAATGGCATAAAAAGAGATATAAACTTAGCTTAAATATGCTCAAATCACTGTCCTTCGACACCTCCATGGCACTAGGTCCGAATCACTAGAGAAAGTTGCCTTAAAGCTAATGCTGCAGATATCATAGCTGTCAAGTCCTATAATTTGTTTAAAGTAGTAAATAAATCCAGTTTCTCGAGCAAATAACTGCATAACAGCATGAAGATGATTTTACATCTGAATGGATAAAAAATGAAAAAATTGACATAAAGAAAGAAAGAAAAGAGTTCTAGTCTTAAATTTGAAAGGAACTTTCCTGTGGGTTACCTTTAGCACAGTTTATTCAATTTTCCTGGGCATTTTTGAGAATGTCGACTCCACCACCATCCCTCTTTCATCAGCAACTACCACCCATGGTCATGGCCCAACAAGAAACCTGCACGACACATTCAGGTCGTGGCTTAGTATAGTTGGCCCCTTCATCGCCATACTATTACAGGAGCAATTGCTGGTATGATCGTTCCCGTAAACTCATCAATCATCATAGGTCACGTCGATGAAATAGAGGCTGGAGGACGTAACCGTGTAGAGACCAAATACATTGTCATGGATGAGTGGGTCGAAACGTCGATGAAATGGGAATGGAGGAGGTAACCGTGTCTCTGTGGATCCCTTTTTCCCAATAAGAGAAGGATAGTAAATAGATTAAAATGCCCCAATTATATTTATCAATTTTTAAATTTAAGCTATTGATTTTCAAAATATCCTTTTTAGTTAATTATAAAAAGATAAAAATGTCTCATTAAAAAAAATACTTTTAAAAATTTGAGAAGTTATCAAGAGCGAGTAAAAAAAAAAACGAAAGAGAAGTAAAAAGATAAAAATAAAAGCTTAGAACTTATGTAAACAAATATTTATCAACTTTGTCGGAGTGAAAAAGAGGAAAAGATGTAAAAAAATAAAAATAAAAGTTCAGAATTCATATGGACAAATAAAAAAGAATGGAGGTGAAAATGAGGATTTTTTTTTTTTTGATGCAATTTACCATAAAAGTATAAGTCGCTGTAGTAGTACCCCTTCCGTATTAAATTCGCTAGAAATTCAAAACGTTTTAGAAACTAGTGTACCCATTTTGGGGTGCCTGTCCCATTCTTTGGCAATGGAAGGGAATCGAATCATCACGGTGGTTTGTGATTAGATAAGTCATTTTATAAAATATATATTTAAATTTAAGTTTATTTTTTTATACGATGGTTAAGGTTGTGATTAGATAAATCATTTTATAAAATATATATTTAAATTTAAGTTTATTTTTTAAAAAAAAATAAAAAATTCAATTTAAATTTAAATTGAAACATTTATTTAAGATGAGATATATCAAATTTTTTTATTTTTAAACGAAAAAAGAAATCCAATTTAGACATATATTTTTCCTATTAGATGAAGAATAAACGTTCGAATAGTATAATCAATCAAGCCTTGAATCGTCACCATCTTTCCCGATTCTTCAATTCTAACCGTGTCAACGTATATGATTTTCAATATTCTATCAGCCAATTACATTTTATCTTGTAAAATTCTATTATGGATCACATTCGTTAAATCTTATGGTATCAATCACATATTTTGTTCAGAAAAATATTAATCCTTTCTGATATCATAAAATATATATATATTTATATATATAATAACTCTCAGTAGATATGACCTGAACCACAAGTTTACGCGTAAAACATCAGGTATTCATATTCGAATTTTCCATTTGGTTCCTGCAGAGTAACTATTTCTTCTTCCAGAAGAGGAATTGCAATTGCTTTTCCAAAACCATCGAATGTCAACTCGTATTTGCTCAACAGCCATGAATTTCAGAACCTTGTGCTGTTGATTCGGTTGTTGTGGTCATCCAAGTTTGTTCTTTTCATCTCTTACGCTAAAAAAATTGAGAAAAAAATTCCAGCTTTATGGTCGGAGGGCATTGAAATTCATAGGCCAAACGAATCGAATCCAATTTTCCAGCTTTTCTTCTTTCACCTTAGCTTTCTTCAATTATTTATACCTAGCATTGAATTGCCAGGATTTCAAAGTAAGCTGCGATCACCCGAAGACCTCATTCATTCTTTCGGTATGTTTATTCCTTTATGTAAGGAGTGAATCTTTTAGGGGTACCGATCGGGCAGGAGCCCTGTTCGAATTAAGAATTGCCAGGTTCTGTCTTGAACAGAACTAGAGCCTTAGTTTCGGACCGAGCTCAAGCATCCCCGTGGTGTTATGAGCGGTTAAAGAAGCTAGAAAGAAGGATTTTTATTTATTGCATGTTCTTCATTTCATTGCAAACATTCCCACCAAAACGATCATGAAGGTGGAAGTAACTTATTTTGAGGTGGAACAACAGGAGTAGATTAGGCTTTCTATAATATTTTTTGTTTGTTTTTAGTTTATTATGCATTCTATGAAGTTATGCTTTTTAATATTCCGGCACCTTTATTAACTTTAAATTTTTATATGCAGTTCTTTTATGATATTACTCGTTTAAGTTGAGGGAGATGTGAATAATAGTTCTTTATGATATACAGGTTATTTTGGTCTTCAACTTTATTTGATCCGGCAGCAGACTCTGGACATTTCCCCGTAACAAGATATGGGTTATCTTAGCAGTGTAAGCATGTTAAACCAGTCTTTTACATTTCACTACAGCATTTTTAGAATTCTCATTTTATGCCAGCATGATGAAGATATGAAAAATGAAATTCTATAATAATGTCCTTAAAAGTCACATATTAAGTGGTGAAATGCTTTTTTTTTTTTTTACTGGATCAGCATAATAATCAGTTCTTGCTTGTCTGATGTTTTGTTGCACAAAAACTGCAGGGATTTGATGATCATGCGCAGCAGACAGATCCTGGTCAGTTGGTCTTTTTTGTTTACTTTTTTTTTTTTTTTCCTCAACAATCTTGATGATATCTTGAAAAAAATTTTGGATTTCATTTGCCTCATTTTGAACTTGCTTTTGTTAATTTGGCCATTTTACTTATTCAGAAACAAATTGTAAGCTATACATGTTTATTGTCCTGGCATACTATTTTGTTTTATGCCAAGCATCTATATATATACATATGTGTACATTCTGTACAACTGGTGGCCAAAAATGGTGCTTTTACCTGTTTTTCTGAATGACAATGTACTATATTTGTAAGTTCTGTGTGCAAGTCCTGATAACAAGGAGTGATTCTAAATATCTACAGCTTAATCTGTAACATTTAAAAGAGGGGAAAAATTTCAGGAAATGAACATATCATCTCTCACTTGTTCATTTCATCCATTAGTAGATTATATGGCATACATTCATCCGGGATCATACATCCTGTTTTCCGTTCTTATGATGAATCCTAAGTTAATACTAAATTTTCAAAGTAGAACGATCATCTCTCGATTTGCTTCTATTGGTGGTTATTAGATTGACTGAATTGGAAGTTTTGGTGTGTTTGCAGTGGCAGTGATACGCAATGGAAAAGAAATTTTGTTGCAGGTGAATTGATAAGATTAGCTTCATCTAAATTTTTTCTTGTTTTTTACTGATTTTTATTTTGGTATATTGAACAACATATATTTTGGCCCTGATTAAGGATCTTACATGAAGGGAAATAGTAAGACCAAACCTAAATCATGACAGAGAACAAAAGAAATTGCTGCATATTCTCTATCCTGTTTCTTGGAGAAGAAAGAAGACAGATAAAAGATGTTGTACAAACTTAAATTTTACCAATCAGACTAGTTCTTAACTCATTTCACTCCTGATGTACTTTTAACATATTTCATTGAAATATTATTTTCAATTTCAGCTGATTGATTTTGACAACATAGACTAGAAAATGTCTACTTATTTGCATGAACAACTAGACAAGTGGCAAGAGGCTCACGAATTGCTTTACAGGCTTTCAATTGGGAATCTCACAAACATGATTGGTGGAGGAATTTGGAGAAAAAAGTTCCAGATATCGCAGATTCCGGCTTTACGACAGCTTGGCTGCCTCCGGCAACTCATTCATTTTCACCTGAAGGTTTGTCAAAGAATAAGAAGTGAAATAGCATACTCTGAATTTGACCTGATTTATCTTTATATTTATTCCTTAGGATGATTAATATCTTTTTATTCTTTGATGGCAGGATATCTTCCACAGAACCTTTATTCTCTAAATTCTTCATATGGGTCTGAACGTTTGTTAAGAGCTTTACTGAATAAGATGAAACAGTGCAAAGTTAGACCAATGGCTGACATAGTTATAAATCATCGAGTGGGAACTACCAAAGGGCATGGTGGAATGTACAACCGTTACGATGGAATACCATTATCATGGGATGAAAAAGCAGTCACATCTTGCACTGGTGGACGGGTAAGGATATAATGGTAGTCACATACCTTTTCTTCTATACCCTGTATTATGATTTCTGAGAAATGTTTCCCTTAGTAAGAAGAGTGAACACATGCAATAATATATTGTGTTTTTTGGTGGTATTTACACCATTTTATATTGTATTTTAATTCCTGATAACTTACCTGTGAGATTACGTGACACCTTTTCTTTGTTTCATTTTCTCTGTCCTACAATTCAAATATGCATAGTACATTTCCTTGTTTTTCTATCTTACTCTTTCTCAGTGAAAAACAGAGAGAAAATATTGATGGTAGATATTATCGGGGGATTTGGTTAAAGAACAAAACTAGTTTTCACTTAATTAGGCCTTCCAGGATTGCAAATCACCAAAAAAAGAAAAAAGTTATTTTCTGTTTTACTTGTTGGTGGTCTTTTGAATTCAATGTATAATGATAGATCTCATGCATATTTGTACAATGTTTAAGGGAAATAGAAGTACTGGGGACAACTTTCATGGGGTTCCTAATGTAGATCATACACAAGACTTTGTTCGGAAAGACATCGTTGGGTGGCTGCGGTGGCTTCGTCAGACTGTTGGTTTCCAAGATTTCCGCTTTGATTTTGCCAGAGGGTAAGTGTTACTTACAAAGAAAATATATAGTTATAAGTTTCCAGTTGGGCCCTAATTTATTTTAATCTTTATGAATAGCTATTCACCAAAATATGTGAAGGAATACATAGAAAGCACCAAGCCAGTCTTTACCATAGGGGAATATTGGGATTCTTGCAATTACAGGGGCAGTTACTTGGAGTACAATCAAGGTACTAAGATTCCATAAATACTTGGGGCAGTTACTGTTCTAAATTTTGTCTTGCAATTATTTCCTGTTTCTTTTTACCTTCGGCGGGAACTCTCAGATGTGGAAATGGTTCTTCTGGCGATTCTGTTAAACTGAAATATGCATGTGTTTCTTCCACTATTTTTGTTGGTGTGACCAATTGCTTTGTATCTTTGTATAACAAAATTCTATTAATATTGTTCTAAATTCTATCCTCAATAGTTCCAATTAAGGAGGGTAGTCTTTGCCAGGTAAAGTAATATGTAGTACATTGTAGAAATAAGAACTAGATGAGAGAAAGCCAAGTCATATTATCAGTTTTAGGAACTGCAGTGAGTACTTTTTTGTGCTCTAGGTGTTATCCAGTGATAGATTTTGAATATGATCCATGTGTAGTTTCTCTAGAAGGATCAAAGTGACAAGTACTGAAAAGTCTTCTGGGGCTGCTTGATTGCATTGATTTTCTCTTTATACATTTTAATTATTTATGTTCTTGAATAGCATGCACTTCTGTGAGTGGAATTTCTGCTGATTAGGCACACAGTGCTTCTTCTCTTTTTTCATTTACATTTCTGTTTGTAGTATAACTTCAATTGGTGTTTAAATATCTACAAATCTACATGCAGACAGTCACAGGCAAAGAATTATCAATTGGATTGATGCTACCGGCCAGCTTGCAACTGCTTTTGACTTTACAACAAAGGGAATTCTCCAGGTTTGTAATATTTCATGTCATGTAGATGTAGGTATATGCCATGTTGTCCATTAAAGACAAAACAGTTAGGAATTTGTCACTTTTTGTGCTTTTAACATCTCTAGTGTTTTATGTGTTCTCTTTTTGCGGGGCTGGGTTTGGACGGGAGCAGGAGATGAATGCATTATTTCAACTTGTCAGCTTTTCCACTGTGTTGAATGAAACTATTTTTTTTAGTGTCATCCAATGTGTTGGATCTTTTTCTGTAAGTCCAACCTTTGAATTTCTTATTTGATGTTTTTATATATAGCAAGCAGTGAAGGGAGAATTCTGGCGCTTGCGTGATTCTCAAGGCAAACCACCTGGTGTTTTGGGATGGTGGCCATCAAGAGCTGTCAGTTTCATTGACAATCATGATACAGGTTCCACTCAGGTTGTATACTGATGCTTTTACTGTGAGGAATCTCTACCAATGTTGTTGTGGGGCATAATTTCACAAGCAACATGACGCATGTGTTTTGCACTGAATGTATGGAATATGATCCAGTCTAGTGGTATTCGTAACTAGTTTTCCAGTAATATTGCATGAATTTCAAATGTTTATCAACTGAGGTAAAATCCTATATTACCTTCCAAATGGTGAACTTGCTTATTGGTGAGATTATTCACTCAGATTTCTCCTTTTTCTTTTCAGGCTCACTGGCCTTTTCCTGGAAATCATGTCATGGAGGTACTTGAATGATTTTCTATGTGGTTTAATTTCCTAGCTGAATTGCTTCTTTTGTTTGATCTAATTCACTGTGGTGACTTTGCTTCTAACTACATGTATGCTGTCAAATAAACAGAGCAGCATGTTTTAACAGAAAATTATATGAATTCATGGTGATGTCTAGTATGTTTTAGAAAAAAAAAAAAAAAAAAGGTCCGTATGTGATTTTTGGGTTACAAAACGATCTTTCTACCTAACCAACTATTAGATTGGGTAACTGTTACAAAATGGTGGATGGTAATACAACCTTTTTCTGACTCCATGATGCAGAGGTCAAATTCTATTCAGATATTAGTAAGACTTGAATCTTACTGGTATTAGTAATTAGTAAATGCTAAGGATATTTTTGTTTCGTACATAACTGTTCTGTTCTTAACTCCACCTTTGCAAGTGCATATCTAAAATCATTAAAGAAGTCATTCTTTCCCTGGTTCCTCCTTTTGTGTTTGTTTTTTCATTTTCTACATATGGACTGTGCAGGGCTATGCCTATATACTCACTCATCCAGGGATCCCGGCAGTATTTTATGACCACTTCTATGACTGGGGCCAGTCCATTCATGACCAAATTGTAAAGCTGGTACGACATTAATAATACCATCCTCATTAACCCTTTCAAGTTCATAGCCCAGAATAACAAATTCATGCAATATGCAGGTTGATATTCGTCGTCGTCAAGGAATAAACAGTCGATCACCAATTGCAATCCTTGAAGCTCAGCCAAACATGTATGCTGCTAAGATTGGAGAGAAAATATGCATGAAGATAGGGGATGGCTCGTGGTGTCCTGCCGGAAGGGAGTGGACACTCGCAACCAGCGGCCACCGATATGCTGTCTGGCAAAAATAAAACTTGAGTTTTGGTCTTTATGTTATTGTTTGGAGGGCTGGCAGAGTTCTTACCATTGAACGAGAATAAATTTATATCATATGAATGAGGCTACTAATGAAAATGGTGCCTGGACACCTACTATGAATAAGGGAAATAAGAGAGCATTGCTTTATTAAACCCTCTCCTAGAAATAAAGTAATGAAAACTATGGCCAATATTGTTGATATTTCATTTTGTTGGATATGGCCAATATCTTCTCTTGGACCGTCTGTATTCTGTATCTTAGTAATATGGATTGAACCAGGGACATTTTTCCCCTGCAAAATGAATTCTTGGGAATGGATAATTATGATCCGACATCACACTTCAAACCAACGAGGAACTTTAACAACCCATAATTGAATTTGAGGCCCATATGAATCATTCGTAATCGATGGCCTTATGAATTCTTAACCATGCCCAGCCTGTATGGAGGAATGAATTTCTTTCCCTTTTCTTTTCTGCATTGAATTGACCCCGTGGCCCCAAAACTTAATTTCTACATGGACCCGAGAAAGGCCTCATGGTGGGAAAGAAAAAGGATGAAATGAAACAATGGAGAGCCTCTGTTTTCTTGGGTTATCTTCATATCATCAAAAGAAAAGGACCTTTTTGTTTCTCCTCCTCGATTTCTGGGTGTGCATCTCGAAGAGGGCTTAATAGTAATTTTACAAAGTCGGATTCCATCACGACCTTTTTTAAGTGTACATTAGTAAACTCGAAACAATTGCCATAAAATAAATACTGTAATGTGTTTTGATCACATGGGCAAGACGCAAGAGTGATGGAAAGAGGTCCATTCCAACATCAACATCATAAGCATCGTCATCGACCTCATCATTCGTGTCTTGAAACTCAAACACCATCTTCTTTTCTTCCCCACCGCACCCTTTTTGCTCTTCCAACCCCACCCCCACGCCCATACATACTAACACACTATTTGTATTATCGTTTTCTCACAATCACTGCTTCTCACGTGACAGCCAAACTTCCCCTCTCAGCTTTCTTTTTTAGTTATACTTGTTTATTTGAGAAAAATATAATTTTAAATTGTAATTTACTTTTCTCTTAAAAATAAAAATTTTGATCTAAAATCCAGATTTAAACAAATTTTGATCTATTTTGTTTTCAAATAAAAAATAAATTTCAATCTAAACGTGCATTTTTTAAAATGTATGGATAGAATCTAAATGGATTATTACTTATACAAATATACTTAATTCCAAACTTCTTTTTTTTTAATTTAAAAACTTACTCAAGTGATAAAGTGAAGAATACCGTAAAATTAGAATTTATTCTCTATAAAATAATTAGATTAAAATTTTAATTTTAATTTAACTTTAATCAAATGATTGAAACCAATAATTTAGCCATGTAGTACATACATATTATATATAGTTTAATTACGAGATAATATTCTGGGCCAGTACAAGAAGTCCGTTGATTGAATTTGAAAAGAAAGGCCACCAAACAACTTCCCTTCCATTCCAAAACTCGATCAATGACCTTCTTTGAATAAAACGATATATATATGTTCAACGATTCTTCTCTTTTTAGGGTCTGGTCTAGTACCACAGATAAAGTAAAAGGGCTTAAAGTCAAATCACAAAGTTAATTTCCTGCATTTAATTATAATGCAAGGACTTACTCACAGAATTATCAGAGAAAAGAAATTATTAAAAGCATCATTACACAATACATATATATATATATATATATAGATGCTATGATGGGTTACGGAACTCAAATTAATTTGAGCTTCTGTTAAGTTTCTAACGGTCAAAGTTAACGGTCAACTGTCTTTTTTAAAAAAAAAACTAAATTATTCTATAAAAAATTTTTTTAAAAAAATATTTTATAAATTAAGTCTTAAAAAGATAAACTAAACCTTAAGGGTACTTGATTAATTTTTATTATTTTTTTTTAAAAAAAATTGACAGTTAGAAACTTAACTGAAGTTCAAAAATAATTTGAGAGCTCCGTTGCCCATAATAATATATATATATATATATTTTTTTTATATACTACTACCATCTCTTTCTTTAATATTAGGCTCACACAACCCTTGAAAGATTCAAATCAAGTATAATACCTCAAGGGTTGGCTTAGCGGCTAGAGAAAAATTTGTAAATTTTATTCCCTAACGATTGAGTCTAAACAAATTTTAATCTTAATATAAATTGATGTAATAAAGGGGACAATAATAAATGTTCGTGTAACCTAATTTCAATACTAGTCTTTGTCGATACAAAAAGTTAATTAAAAAATATTATATAAAATGAATTGAAAGTTAATATTCTGACAAAGAATCTTTACATCGATTTGATAAGATAATATACGAGTAACAATTTTGTAAGCAATGCCTATGATTAGCATGTATGGCCTGCATAATGATAAGTTCCCAGAAAACTTCTGAATCTGATATATTATATTGTACTACTCCTTCATTAGTCCAACATTGCATGGCTGATTGGACCTATTGTTATACTCTTCTGCCAAGTGGGGACTAATTTCTCTACTCGCTCTAATAATTAGAGACAAAAGTATCTTGCCTCGGTTCACCAGTTAAAGGTGAAAGTTAATGTAATAATAATTTCTTTAAAACTTAAGAATATAAATTCAAATTCTATATAAATCTTGTCATCAAAAGTTTATGAATAAACTTTAAATTAAGCTATTGAAGTATATCTAGTGATTTACCTCCTCTATAACTACTTCGGGACGAGATCCTAAGACTATTGGATTGAAGATTAACCTTTAGAGACAGACAGTAACTCTATGTAAGACTTATGTTTTAAATAAATTATTTCTTATTCTCTGTCATAGAAATTAAATATATTAAGAGTTTTTAGAAGTAGCCGAACATTATATAATATGTCCAGTCTCACTAGCAAAAACTAGAAAGATAGTAACTTTTATATTAGAATTGTTATTTTAATGGTCGAATTTGAAACATATAATTTGAAACGTTTAATCATTTTTCTTAGTAAATTAATTAATTGAGTCTTTTTATCGATTCTAACTAAAATTCTTTTATCCTTAATAATTAATCCTTAGGTAGACTTTCTGAAAATAGAATGGACGGTTTTGATCATAAAAATGGGCGACCAAGTGGATCTCTCTGTTGATTAATATTAATGTGGGCTAAAGGATATGTAAAGTTATAAATGCGAAAGAAATGGAAGGTCAAAGACTGACATTGAGTACACTGCCAAGAAGAAGAAGAATTGGACTGCATTGAATTTATAGCTTTGAATTTTGATATTCACTATCATCGGTGTGGATTTCTAAATTAATTTCTAGGAAATTTGTTGATTTTAGTCCTTGAAATATTTTCATTTAGTGTTAAGATCCTCGTTTTTTTTTCTTCTTAACTTTTAAGGTCCCTTCTGTATACTACACATTTCAGTCAATTTTATAAAATATTATGGTTAATTGCAAGGGACAATTAATCATAGCACATGCTTAAATATTTCATTAATATTATATTATCATTTTTAATATAATATTAATATTTAATTCCAACTTATAAAGAAGATAATTCTAAATTATATTCTTTTCCAAATTTCTCTTCATAATTACATTACTATAAATATTTAAACTCAAATCATTTTTTAGGTACGTTATTCTCTATAAACCAGAGCTTCTTTCAACATTTACATTTTTTCTACAGACTTAATCGTCAAAGAGTTTTTGAGGAAATTTTCTTCTTTGGTTTTGTGGTGCAGGTACCCAAAGGCATTATCAGAGTTCGCCCTTTATCCCAAGTTTCACTAGAGCCACCAAACCTTCTAGGGATTGAACCTTTTTATCAACAACATCGGTCCTTAAATATTTTATGATTGATGGTTATAGTCCTCTTTTAAATTTTCAGTCACTTTTTGCCCAAGTCAACTTTTATATTATTTTGTGATATTTTAATAGATGAAACATGGATAATTTACAAAAAATATATATTGACACAGAAAAGTGGAAAAATTAACCCATTTCTTCATTCTCATCTCTTTCCCTCTCATGGGTTTGAGTGTAAGCCATAACTATTTGTTAACTTTGGTTTGTTGGGTATTCTAGAAAATGAGCACAATGCACCATGAGTATGGAGGAGATATCTATAGTTCACACTACTAGAAAAAGAACATTTTCTGACAGAATAATTCTGTCAATAAATAGCCAAATCCATCAAAATAGCATAATTTTGAATCATTTTGTTTGACGGAAGCTATCGTTACTTTGAAGCTCATAACAAATAAGTGTTTTAGATAAAAATTTTCAATCAAAACTAATTTTTTGATGGATTTTTTAACAAAATACAATAGACCAAGAATTTGTTATTTTATTATTTAATTTCTTACAGACATGATCTATCCGTCAAAAGTTGTCAATAATTATTTTATACAGAAAATTTTCGATCATATCAGTTGTTGACATAGCATATCTGTCAAATTTATCTTTAATTATTGTCATAATTATCCATCAGAAATTATTGATTTATTTTAATTCATAATTATTTTTAATTTAATCAATAATTTTTATTCATGAATTTAATATAGTTTGTGTTTTAGTAAAATTACAAAAATATTCTATTTCCCATCAAAAAATTTTAATTTTACAAAAATATTTGCATAATATAATATTGGGTAAAAAAAACCCAACACAATATTAGTGATTAGTCACATGGAAAAACAATTTAAAGGCAGTTACAATTATTACTTACTCAAAGTATTTCTCAAAGTCCCTTGAGCATAGCATCCCATACTGAGTACTAGTAGTCCTCTTCGTTCGTTGGGGTCTTATTGTACCCTAAAATTGTAAATAAATCATTCACCTTAAGCCCCATAAATCATATAAGCAAACAATGGCCAATCATATGAACAATACAAAATTCCAAGTAGAACAAAATATTAATCAATCATAAATTGGTACAAGTACCATATTCTGAAAGCATCAAATGAAGTTTAAAAGAGACAAAGCCATTAGAGTAAATATAAATAACAGTTCGCAAAAGGAAGAACAATAGTTATTCTAGCTTAAGTTATTATAAAATGCTTTAAAATGCTACCAGTTTCCTTTTCAATAACTGAAAGAATATAGGGGCTTGCTCAAGTTTAATCCACTTGCATAAAACAAAATAGAAGAACAACACAGTTTAATAATCTATAAGGAAATGAATCCAAATAAGGTTATGTTTCAAAAAGGACACCATTCTTCCAACAAAGTATGCATCATGATAATTTCCAAGTGCCAATGATTCTCACTTCATTCTCACATTCATTGCCATTATCAGTAGAACAAATAGCTTGCCTCTTTGATCTTCATGAACTTTCATTTCATAAGTTCTTGAAATTTTAGGGGAAGATGCCCAATTTCATCCGGTGGATTTTTGTAAATAAAAACTCCCTCAATTTTGAAAGTAAGTGTTGTATGATCTTATAATTTTTAAAATAAACACGGTTATCAAAACAAATATAACTTATATATTCAAATAACTAAATATATTAATAATTACAAAATAATATTTTTAAAAAATATTTGAGAAACAACTTTTTTAAATTAAAGGAGGGATTTAAATAGAAGTTTTAAACTAACTCGAGTTTAATCCTCACTATTCGATTACAAAAGAATCAATTTTCCAAAAATAATAATAATAATAATAATCTTTCAAAATAAATCATTTGATAAATCTCTTCTTGAATTCAACTTCAATAGGCAAATGCCCTGTAGAATCATAGGAAACAAATATCATTCAGCCATTTTGGATTATACATGAAAACGGAAAAGAGAAGCATTACTTCTTCTTCTTATGACCCAACTCTTTAGTACACACTACATTCAATTTGCAATGCCTTAATTTGTAGAATCATAAGAAACAACAAAGCATCAACTCTTGTCATTAATCTTGTGATTCAATGAGAATTTTGTAGTTTGTTTTAGAAATTTTCTTGGATTTGGGTTTAATTTTTTAGCCAACGCGTGTAGATTTATTGTAATTCTTGAAAATTAGACCAAGAATGTAATCATATTAGATATCATGAATGACCAAAATTTTGAAGCCTTCCTAAGTGCTGAGAATTGGCGATAAAGAAAACAAGCCATAAAATAGCACCACTCTAAAAGGATATAACATGTAAGACATGTTAATTTTAACTTTCAATGGCTGTACATCGATGCATACATATAGCAGAAATGGATGTACCTGGGAATATGCCAAATAAAGACTATTAGACTCACAACTTGGGGACATTAAAAGCACAATAATTCTACTCACTTTTAAGTGTAGCTAGAAATTCAATCTCTATCGAGATTGTAAAGCAAAATGATAAACCTAAATGGAGACAAAATCTTACGTCCTAGCATATAGAACGAAACCCCAAATACTAAATATCAAGAAAAAGTACTAATTCGATGAAAAAGAAAGAAATTGGCGATTTATCCGCCCACCATATTCCTTATGAATCTCTCAAAAGGTTTATTGTGTACAAATTGCATATAAATCTCCCATTTGGTGAAGAGAGTGAAGAGATAGACCCCAATATATAAATTTTTTTTTTTTTACTTTTTATTAATTGTCCATTTTACCCCACCCACCCCATTAAAATATCACAAAATAATATAAATGTTGACTTAGACGGAAAATGGTCAGAAAATTGTAAAAAGAACCATAACCATCAATCATAAAATATTTAGGCCAAGGAAATTTAAAAAAAAAAAAAAAAAGATCTTAATATCTAAAGAAAATATTTCAGGAATTAAAATCACTGATTTTCCTTAATTCGGCAAAAATACCTTACCATTAAGCTTTGATTTGAGACCATTAAATTTGTGTTTGACGAGGGAAAAGAAATAGTATATACATAAATAAATAAGGGTAGTGTTATTTGGCCAAAATTTGTCCAAAATCAGTTATAATGTCATAAATGCCCTTTATAGTAAATTGGTCTAAAAATTTTTTTTGCTCCTTTTTAATCTTTTCATCATTTCAAAATATCTAAAATACCCATATTTGATCATTTTGTTAGCATTCATTTTGGCCAAATGGCTTTTTCCAATAAATAAATCTCCACCTATGAAACCCAATAGCTCACAATGATTACAAAGTTGCCCAAGCCATGCATCGAGAAGTGCACGGTTTTTACTATAAAGTCTTCCTTGTTTCTTCTTTACTAATTTGCTCACCTTTTTACCAATTTTCAACCGAAGTGATTTGTTTAGCTGCAGAATCTAATGCTACTCCTCAGAGAGAGAGAGAGAGGCAGAAGAAAACAAAAGGACCAAATTAGTTTCAAAAGCAAATGATACGTTTACATGCAATGACGCCGTTAATACATAGTATAATAAGAATTGAAAAGGTTTCAAAGAGGGACATCTCTTCCATTTGATTCCTATCTCTTATCTTATTTTCTCTATCATCATAAACTTTTAACATATATAGTAATATTGTAACAGACCATGAAACTCAAGTTTATGTGATCAATTTCATATAATTATATATAATTTAGTCATAATTTAAATTTCTTTATACACCATAACATTATTATACATAGAAATGTTATAAAAAGTTATGTGCTCAATGGGGAGATCCCTCTTGTATATGCATATGTTTACTTCATCTTTTCAAAATATTCCTATTTATAATATATTATTTTAATGTCCTGTTTTAATTTATATAAAGTTTACAAAAATTTTGTTGAATTAGTTGATTTTAAACATATTAATATCAATTTTTTAAGAAAATTTTAATTAATTTAGGAATTGTATCATTCATTTCTAGACAACCTTAAATAGGAATAAGGACATTCAATTTCTAATGATATACTTCAAGTTCAGACCCCCGCCCTCTCTCACATTCCTTCTGGAAGCCACTGCCCCTTGTTTTCTTCCCTTCTTCAGGCCAGATCTTAGTGTCAGCTTCAGTTGTTGCTTTGATCTTGACCTAAGTGTTATTTTGTTAAATTTTTTCCCTCTTTTATTTACAAACCATGAAAACTCTCTTTTTTGGAAGATTTCAACAAAAGCTAAGACTTCTCGATAGGATCTCGAACAAATCTTTATAGATGTGGGCACTATACTATATTTTCAAGGAGATTTGTTTATATTTGGACTAAATCTAGTCCCCTCTCTTGATGTTCGATCGACTAGCTCTTAGGTGACTTTCAAACCCTTTGATCTAATGTTTCTAGAGTTTTGGCGGGAATTACTTATTTATCAAGACAAAATCAAGATTCTCTTGTCAAAGTTACTTAGCGACAACGAAGTCTATCTTCTGGATAATCATTTCGTTGTCTTTAACTAGGCAACATACAACACAAAAGAAAATAAATAACTAGGCAACATACAACTAATCATTTATAAAAGATTTTTTTAAGGAATTTATGCTTGTTAAAGTTTTTAACAATTATTCATTATATCTGAACAACTGGGACAAATATTATATATATATATATATATACATATATATATACATATATATTATAGAACATAAATGGTAAGAATGACATAGATCAGACCCTTGATTAGAAATCACAGGATATGGGGGAATTGCTGGTCCCCAAAACTGCACAACCAGCTGAATCTTAAAAGCAGCTGCAAGCTGTGATGCTGTTGGTGCCTGCTGTTGTGTAGTATTAGTATTTGATTACCAAATCCCTAATGTTTTATGCATACACAGAAAAAAAGGAAAGAATTTATAAGATAAGTGGGAGAATGGAAACCCTTTTCCTTTTCCTTTAACATTTCTTGGCCACTTTTACAGCTGATTCTATTCCACTATGTATCTAGCCATTGCATGGATGGAGGACCAAATGACTTTTTTCGTTTTTTTTTTTTATAACCCAAATACCAAGCTTACATTTGATTAATTCTGAACTCCAAGCACCCGCCCCTAAGTCGTCTGAAGTATGTAAATCGAGGAATATGCACGAGATGGATTCCATAGCATGAGGTCTGTACACTCCTACGCACAAGAAACTCAACACTACAAGGATTACATCACTTCAAGCTGTTGGCATTACAACACCTGAAGCTGCTCCTACTGAGTCTTGAACCCCCACACTGCCACTGAAGTGAGACTTATCATTGCTGCTTCCACCATCTTGCATGTGCTCCTGGGAGTTAGAGAATCATCGAAGAAGATATCTTCCTTCTCGTCTCTATGGTGACTCAAATTCAATACCTCTCCTAATAGAGAAACTTAAGCGTGGGGATGTAAATCAACTTGGCCACCGCCCACTCGTCGAGGACCAAATGACTTTAGCCTTGTATCAGATTGATCTTTCAGAAGAAAGAAAGAATGCCTTTCTTTCATGATCGTGCATGTCTGATTATGCCTCAATAAGAGTTCACGTGCCATCAAAGAGATGGCCACTTCTTTCTCAGTATTCCCCAGCTGTTCCAGAAAGACCAAATTATATAGAGATATATATATATATATATATATATATTTATACAAACGGAATATAAGAAGAAATCAAACTACGACCATTAATATTGCAGATCTTTTTTTCACAACAATTTCTTAGAGCCATATTCCAATTACTCTTCTATGAAGCTACTCAAAGATTAATTATTGGCATTATAAACTAACAATAATATAACTTATAAATAATGAAGGAAAGAATATTATATATATTACTAAATGCCCTTTATTGGTTGTCCTAATTTGAAATGTTCCTTGTCAACCTGTTTTTTTTTTTTGTCTTTTTATAACTCTACCCCTAGGCAGACTTCCACTAACCTAGTCGGGACTTTAAATATTTGTTTTGACTTTCATATGAAGGACAATTATCCATTAATTGAGTGTGTTTGTTACTAATTTACTCCTGGTCACATCTTAAGCCTGTATACTGTAAATATTTTTATCTATTTATAGAACCTCTTTTTTTTTTTTTAATAAATGGTAATATTATATCTGTCCCATAATATAAAACGTTAGTCGATGTTTTACATAGATTAAGAAATAATAAATATATATTTTTTAATCTAAAATAATCTTTATCTCTCATATTTATAATTATAATTATATATTTTTTATGATAAATCAAAGAAGACATTAAATAAAGGATAAAAATAAAAAAAAATAATAAATATGTAAACAAATATAATAGATTAAAATGACTATATCTTAAGATGGATCACATATAAGAACAGCAAGATTTACTTAACATGTGATATAGAAGTACATGTAAAACCTGTAAATGGTCATTTCCCTTTCAAACCGAATCAAATCTATGCCCCGGTTATCAAAAATGAAAATCACACTCGAAAATGAAAAATGCTATGCTAGCCAGTATTGTTGACTGACTGCTCTGCACGTATTCATGTAAAATTAATGGTATATTGAGTGAATAAGCACAAAAATATATTATTATGAAATGAATTTCATTGATTTTTATACTACTACTTAAGAAAGCTCAAGAAAAACAAAGTCAAATTAGTACATTAAAAATTTTCAGTATATCTAGCTAGTTGTCCAACTTGTAAAATTAGGATTTGATTGGATACACCATCCGTTTAGATGTTATTATTCAATTCCGTAAAATACACCTTTAAATTATAATTCATTTTTTGATCAAAAACAAAAATTTTTTTGAAAATCAAATTAAACCATCCATTTAAGATGAGATGTATCAATTTTTTTTTTTTGAATAAAAAATAAACTCCAATTAACATATACATTTTACATACTGATGAATGAAAAATAGAGAATAAAATAAAAAATATTGAAACCAATCGTACCCTTAACTATCCCCACGCAGGGTACTGCTACGGAAGCCAAACAAGAGCTGATCGAAATAAAATAAAAAAACAAAAAAGGAACCCTTTGTGCAACAGTATGGGGGAGGGGTTATACTAGCTAGGTAGTATTAATTAGGGGATGGCGATTTTATGAGTGTCCCAATGATTCAATCATGGCTCTCTGACAAAAACCCTGTAGTGCCAACTGGGTTTTATGTACCTCTCGAGGAGCCTAATGAGAAGGTTAGATAGATAGAAGGAAGAACAATATCTCAATCACAGTCCATAAAGATGCTACTATGTGTGTGTGTGGTAGGATTCTGATTTTTCTTTTCCCGTCTGATGTTTGAAATTGAGTTTTTTTTTTTTTTTTTTTTGGCAGAATTAAATGGTTATGGTTGGGTGGCAGCTCCCAGTGCATTAACAATAAAACCCATATCATATGGACCGAATCAGTACCAACCACTGTATATGTGCGTCTTCAAGAAAATAAAAACAAGTTTCACATCTATGGAAGTTTTTGCACTGCAACCTTTGAAGGGAAGGTTGTTAGATGATATCACTGAACTTGAGTTAGCTTCTAGCTATGAGCTATTTATATACATTTGCCTTGGCCTAGATCATAGGCACCAGAGAATTCAAAATGGATGGTATGGGGCACTGTGGGTTTATGGGAGTAATGAGTGTGACATTTCACTCGACAAAAGGGAAGATTTCTCGATCTCTCTCTTTCTTTTTCTTGGTCTTGGAAAAGGGAAGATGAGAGAACAGAACACTGCTATTGCATGCATAATAATTTAATTGAAAATATCCCATTTGACCTCTTACCATTTTTTGAGTTTACCGTGAGTTGTAAATCTGTTTATAATAATTAAGAAGAGTCACCTTTGGGTCAAAACTTTATGAAATGGTACGTTTCTCAAAGTTTTGTTCCATTCCTTATGAACTTTTTAGGAGGAGAAGAGAATTAAAGAAAAAGAACGCACTATATATACCTTGGATGCCAACTTTGGTGACGGATGACTAGGTACCCACCAATGTATTGGACATGCTCCCTCTCAACATTATTAATCAAACATATGTAGGAACCATGCATTTTCTTTCTAAAGCTATGTTACTTTTAGATTTTTCTTCCAAAATAATAAATATTATTAATGATAAGTATGAGTATTATGAATTACTTTGAGGATACAACTTAATAAGTGATTAAATTTAAAGTGTTAGAATTCAAATTTCGTTAATATTTCTAAATTGAACTTTTTATATATTTATAAATAACGATTTTCAAAATTTATATATTAAAAAGAAAAGAAAGTAAGAATACTATAAAACTTTTCTTGATTTTTACACTAACAAAAATTTTAACAATGTTTTATTTAATTTAATCTTCACCGGTCGCTTTCTCTCCGAAAGTGGACGGATTCCAAATCGTTGACACCTTGTTCTCTCAAACTCTCTCCCTTTCTCTTCTTTTCTTTCACAAGAAAACTCCCAAACATAACAGTTATCTCCATCTTCTTCTCAAATCTCTTCTCTTCTCTTCTCTAGTCTTCAAATCCTTTCTCCCACTAATTGTAAGTAATAATATATATATATATATATGTATGTGGCGGTGTGTCGTGTGAGGTTGGAGAGGAGGCATAAGTATAAGAGGCACAATGGAGGTGGTTTTATATGTTGATTGTGGCTAGCAAATAAATAAAATGGCTTTAATTACTTGATTTTTAATTTGATTTTTTTTAGATGGCTTATGTATATATGGGACTTCCTACTATACGTATATATATGTACGGGTGTGTGATTTTATTTCAGAAACTTATATATACTTTTAAAAGAGGGGGGGCGGGTCAGAAATTTATATGAAAATTAATACTTTAGTCCCCAATATTTGGATATTATTGAGATAGATCCTATTTTTAGTCCTTTTCTAACGGTTGTAAAGGACCACTTACATTAATTTTCATTATTAATTTTTGCAGTATTCCTGGAAGCAAAGAGTGAAAAACATAATCCCCTATGAAGTTTGTTGACCAAATCCTCAACGGGTGGAACAGGAGAAAACAGATCTCATTTACTAATTAATTAGTACCGCGTAGATGTATTTTTCTTTATTATTATTACTTTTTCCCCTAATTCCTTTTCCTTTTCTTTTCTATAAGAAGGAAATAAGGGCAGCGGAGGGAAGGCCTGTAAGTGAAATAAGAATGAACGACGATAATTTAATAATATATATTTCATCTAATGAATAGTATAAATATACACCTTCTATATGAAATTAAATATTCTTATTTTTATTTTGAGTGATTTGAAAATGAATGTCTCATTTACTTAAAATTTTATTAAGAAATTAGTATTATTAAGTTTAAAATAAATTAGGTCAATTAATTTTTCTTAAAATATGTGCAAGTCAAATTGAATATCTAATTTCAAACTGAGAGAGTATAATTTACAACTATATTTACTTTTTTGTCTATTTTCTCATTCTCTTTCACCTTATAGCCAATAATATAGTATTAATAAATATGAAATATTCATATTCCATAGAAATACTTTCTCTGTCTCAATATATAAATTATTTAATTTATTCCATAATTTAAGATGCCTTATAGTTATTAAGACATAATTTTTATCTTTCATTTATTGTAAACAAAGGGAATTGCAATTATTAATAAGTGAGAAAAAAAGGTTTTTTTCATAATATAACTACATATAAGAGTCTTTAATCGACTTATATATATATATATATATATATATATATATATATATAAAAGTGGAAGACTTACCAAAAAAAAGAAAAGAGTAAAAACCTAAAGGAGGAGGAAAAGGATGCAAATTAGTTATTCAGAGAGAACCGACCAACTTTCATCAGCAATTGTTAATTTCATCCCAGAGAGCAAGACTTGGACATTTCTACATTAAGACTAAGTGGAGGTGATCTTCCTTATTAGAATTTCTTCTTCTTTTACTTTCTTTTTAATTCTTGTATTCTTATTATGTCATAAATCTCGTCACTCTCTTGGGATGATTGTCATACTTATAATGAATTAAGTATTTTTCTAGGAAACTAATGGAACTCTTTGTTAGTTTTAGTGAATTTTTTTTTACCATTCTTTCATGTTTCATAGTTGACTTTGCTAAAGGATTCTCTCTCCTTTTTTGCCAAAAAGACCTTCTCGGTCAAACATAAAAAGATCCAAGACATGCATTTCCAAATTTAATATATATATATATATATATATATAAATATTTATAGAAATGTTATGGGATGCAAGATTATCGAGTAAATCTCTAACGATTAACTGTTAAGTCAATTATCTTTTTTAAAGAAAAATAAAATAAAATTTGATCAATTACTCTTCTAATTTATCCTTTTGGGATAAATATATCTAAAAAAAATTATATAAGATTTTATTATTTTTTAAAAAAACATTAATGCACTTTATAATATTAATAATATATATATATATATATATATAGAGAGAGAGAGAGAGAGATTTGAGATTTTAAAAGTTACAAATAATGATAAAGGACTTAGTTAAACTAAGCAGAAAGCAAGCGGACCTAGAAGGATAAAACAAACGATCCTACATGATCAAATACCTATGATCGAGGACTACAATAGAAATAAAAAAACAAATTAAAATCTCTTTTTTTTTTCTAATTTTCACAATTCAAATTATAATAAAATAATAATATTTATCCAGTGCGAAACTATAAGTTTCAAAAATTAAGGAGACAATTTGACTTTTATAAAATTAACAACTTATTTTCTCAAATCTTATTAATATAATTGCGACTGTTAGTGACTTTAAAATATTATTTAATGATATATGGTATTTAATTATGCTCCATCTATTCCAACATATAAATTATTTAAAAATATTTAATTTGTTCCACAATCAATGCATTAACATATTTATAGGAATGACAATTTGACCTATCTGATCTAACAGTACCTGCCTAATAATAAAACACGCCTTGCATAGCTCTAGATTTTGGGACTTGTTTGTAGGACATGATAAGTCTGTGTTTACTCAAAAACTCACATTGCCCCACTCCACCCCAATCTTTAATAGTGATGGTTATTATATATATAATACATATATAATAGACATACATAATTTGTGTAGTTTTCAAACACCAATAATATATTATAATTTTTTTATAAAAAAAATCCTCTCTTTTAAAATATTAATGATATATATTATAGGTTACTTCTATGTTTATAAAATAATTATTGTAAATAATGCCTGGGGAGGGTTGGGAAGGGTGAAAAAAATGTAATATTTTTTCTCACAAAATAAATATATTATGTATATTATAAATAAAAGATAAATAACATATAAATGATTATGTACATTACTTCAATTTACGTTTAGTAAGATGAACTTAAAAAATATTGTTTAAAGAAATTTTTCAGTCTATTGTAATGTACTTTTTGAACAAAGTCTAACTTGTATTATATAAATTATGAATAGATTTACATTATTTTGAAGTTAAAATGTGAATCTCATATTTGTATATTGAATTTGTTGTTATTGAGGGATTAATATTATGAAGATGAAGATGAGGGAGGGAGTTTGTTATTAGAATTCTATTAATCTTATAATTTGTATGGATTGTAGAACTTGAACTTGTTATTTTATTTTGAACTTTGATCTTTTATTTGGATGATTTATGGATATTTTAGTTTTAAGTAGCTCTTGAGCCAATTATCATTTAATATATTCTGATATATTTAGTATAGAATTTCTTAAAAAAAGGATTTTTTTTAATTAATTCTTGCCAAGTCTGGTTAAACTAGGGCGGATAGATTGGGTTAGGGCGGGTCAAATGAGGCTTCACAAGTCAGGTTGTGGGTATGAATTGTTAGATCCGTCGTCGGGAAACAAGGTAGGTGGGTCTAGGTTTCGTAAGAACAGTGCCTATATCGAACTATTCTATGATCATTCCTACATACTGATTTGTTTATTGTAAAGAAAAAGGAGTGTACAAGAGGGAATATTTGATATAATATAATTATATTTCAGATTTTTTAATTTATGTTAAAATGATTATTAATGTCATATATTACCAAATGGAGGACGTATCTGTATTAAAATTTTAATTTTTAGAAATACAAATGAAAATACGTAGATTTTAATTTTATTTTTTTATCCTGATGGGAATCGCTTTCTGACCACAGTGAATTCATTGAAAAAAAAAAATAGTAAAAAACGCAGCGCTTTTTATTCATTCTCCCACTTTGTAGTGTCCACTCATACTAATGGATTGGCCCTCGACGACCCTTCCCCTCATTCCTCAACAACAATAATCATGGCTGCCATTTATGCTTAATCGGTTTTGTCGTTTGGTCACTAACCCAACAAAGTTTAATCAGCCAAAACGCTTAGGTCTTTTAATTAAGTGAATAAAAATCCCTATTCCCCATTTCCCATTCCTCTGAGGTCAGAAAGAGAGAGAGAGAAAGAAACTGAGCCCTTTTCTCTCGGCTTGCATCAGAAACGAGGGTTTTAGGAAGGCAAGCAAGAAATGACTGATGATGGACATGGTGTGGGGGGTGGTTCTCGTTTAAGTTTTTTTTTTTTTCCTTTTAGAGTAGCAAATTTTTATTTTTTTCTTTAAAACTTTTCATTAATATAAATCATTCAAACATTACACAAATGGAATATAATTTCAGGATAATAAAGGAAAAATTACATTGGACAAAATGAAAAACACCATGCTCCTTTGCGATAGATTAAATACAAATAAAAGATAAAATACATATAAAAAGACTTTTCTTAAAGAATTCATTGTCCACCAGCCAAACCGATACCAAGAAAGCTTCCGATTCCGTCGATCCGGTGACATATCAAATTTTTATTTTTGTAGAAGTATTCTATTCTTTTGCCATCATCATCAGAAACGAGGGGTGAGATTTGTGTGGCAAGAATAACTATGATGATTCTTTGATACTTTCCTTCTAAATATGCCTCAAGGCATGAACCATCTAATCTGAATATTACTCATCTTTTTATCTCTGAATCCAAACCATCCATCCATCCATCCCCTACCTCTCTCAGCACCACCCCTATTAATTATTTACAGCGCTCCCGTCTCTCTCTCCCAACCCCTATTTATTGTGCCTAAGCATCAACTCACATCTTAAATAGTGTTCAACTGCCCTCTTTTCAGTCTCCAATATGCTACCAGCTGCTGCCGCAGTGCTGGTAGCTACAATTGCTAATATATCCTTTTGCCTCCCTGCCTCTCTCTGCATGTGTTTGTGTGTGTGCTAAGCTTCAATGGCAGCAGTGCAAGGACAACGCTTTGTTCTTCAATTTCTTTCTCATCTTTTTCTTTTTTTTTTTCCCATCATGATGGTTTAACAAAGGGTTTCTTACAGAGTTTATTGGCATTCTGTCCACCTCCCTAATTTTTACTCTCTTTTTCCCACCACCTAACGAACTCTGAGGAGGTGGGCATACTGTCAACTGAGCTCTGTTGGCTTCTCTTTGTGAAACCCTCGTGATCCATCCCTCTCTTTTACACGCGGTACATGTGTTTGCCGTTACTTTCCAGATTCCACCGCATGAGATGCGCAAGCAAGCACAAACCCAGGTATGTAGTAGTTCTCTCTCCTCCCAATTTTTCCTTCAAATAGTTTTGTATTCTTTGCATGCATATGGCGTGTGTTTCCGTTAAAGGGAGGCTTTGATTTCTTGCCTAGGGTATATGTAATTCAATATATTAAGCAGATCTTGATGTTTAATTCATTTAGTGTTGTTTTAAAGTCAGAAACCTACAAAAAGGCAGAGCTAAAGTCAAGATTTGCTTGGTTTATTATGCAAGATTTTGTTGGATATATAGATTCGTTTTCTGTACACAGGTTGCTTCAAATCTGTCAAGTGCTATGTCTAGCATAAAATTTTCTCTCTTGTAGACAAGAAGCTTTGAGAGGTTCTAATGATGCCCCCCCCCTCTCGGCTCTACTTTTGATTCTAAAAGCTAATTTCTTCTAGGACTTTCAACACAGCTGCCGTAAGGTAAGGCCATGGTCAGGTCAGTTACACATCGGGGAAAGAAGTCATAAGGCATGAATCTTTCTGCGGTTTTCTTGAAAAGAAAACATGAAAAAGCACTTTTACTTGAGTAGTTTTTCCACAATCCGTCAATCCATGCTTTCACTACTTCTTTGACGCACACCAAAAAGAAGAAAAATGATCTATCTGTGGCTTAACTTTCTTATCATCCACATCGCAGAAATGACTTCCTTGTACTTGGTTCTTTACCTTGGATGAATAACTTCTGTGCACAGTAATTGCTGCAAAAGAAAGCGCGAGACTTGCAACATTAATGTTCTTGAAAATGAAGTACTAATTTGGATCTTGCGTATACTATATCTTGGTTAATTTTCTTAATTAACTATATATATGGATGGATAACCATTGGATTGTCTTTGCGGGAAGAGAGTGATTGATTAGTGATAGTAGAGAGTAGCGGGTGTAGCCCATTTTCATGGTAGCTCTGTAGGAAATTATAAACCAGTGGAAACACTGTTGTGATTAATTAGGGAGGGCACCTGTTGCCCGACCCCAATCTTTCTTGCGATCTTGGGGCACTTAGGTAGGCCATGTAATGAATTGCAGCCTTAATTACTAGATTGTGATCGAGCCGCGGAATGTACATTACTTTCCCAGCTAGTACTCTAATTTATGAAGTTCTTAATCCTACCATTTCACTGCTTTCTTTGATAGTTAATTTTTTTGAACTGGATTTTCTCAAGTCCTAGAACATGCTTTAAAGAAATCCCGTGTTGGATTTGCCTTCCATTTCAAGAATCACTTTTAGCATGTAGATATGATTTCATGAGCGATATTTGCAGTTGGCTAGAGAGAACAGTGATATATTTGTCCGGACTTCCTTTTGTTTTGTTCAAAATTTGAATGATGATTAAGGCCAAACGGGTGTTATTTCTTTGACCAAATTATGGAAAGGAGAGGTTGGTGTTCTCACCAAATTTGTTCTATTTATGGCAGGCAATAAAATGTCATGGGTTTTGATTAGGGATTTGAAGGTTCAAAGGAAAGAATATATAGTAACGAATGAGTGAATGATTAAATTCCTAGAAGAGGTGGTAAGCGAAACCACCGGTGCTAATCATCATGCTGTTCTTTCCTAACATGAGGGATGTTACTACCGTGGCCAACAGGGGTAAATGATGCTTTAAATCCCTTTTCTCAAGCTTGATGATGCTTTTTCACAAAAAAACCACGGTCAGCACTGTTAAATTTCGTAGTCTTTTAGATGAAACTGTGAATCCATTCCATTCCCTTTCATGATTTTTTACTTTTTATGAGTTAAATGCATGTTTCCTAGTTGATTCCACCTGGTTAGCATTTTTATAACAATAACATTGAAGAAGGGAAATTTCTAGTATAGATTAATTACTTCCATGTAGAAGCTTAATTTTTAGTTTATATTAATTTGTTGCATATTATCTAATCTAATTAACTATTATTGTTATGGATACTATTGTCTGTTTCAATAAAGATATCAGTGTTCGCATTGATGTTAATCTGTCAATTTAGATGCTTTAGAGTAGTATATGGTTTCCCTATGTTTAATTTCCCTTGATTTGGTTATTATTTTTCATTTTTGCTTGAGAAAAAAAAAAAAAGATTTCCATACAGCCATTTATTCTTTTGTATCAATCCTCTAATTAATACTGTTGCATACAGGAGTCCCTTCTGTTAAGAGCTCTATCCAAAAGTTCGGAGATGGAAGGGTTACAATTTACAACATCGGTGTTTCTTTTGGGGCAAAATTGTGTCTGAATTATTTTTTCCATTTGAATTGTAACAGTATAGAGATCTTGGAATTGGGTTTTTTGCCTGCCTATGTGCGTCAAAACTTCATCAGAAATGCAAATTGCAAGCCTTATTCACGATATTTTTATCTTATTTTCCACTTGTTTGGATGTTCTTGATTCAATAGACTGTTTCATAATTATTTTTGCCAATATTTGTACAATTTACATATTAATGTTGAGTTAAAAATAAATGAAGAAATAATTATTTATGTTACTGATAAAAACTAAAACTGTATTTTATTAGGGATAATATCTGTAATGTAATTTCTTTTAATATTTAATATTTACTAAAAATCTTTGGTACAAAAATTTCAAACATGATGGAATCAAACAAATCCTATGTGCTTGAGCAATTTACTAATAAATAGTATTTGGAAGTACTAATGCAATTACTAATTGTAAATGGTATTTACAATTTACTGACTTGTGGAATATTTGACAATATTATATCATGTCCATAAATTTTTTTTTTTCAAACGTTCTATTTGGAATTTTATAGCAGATGCACAAAAAAGTTACGATTTGTTCACGAAAAGTGGCTCTCTTTTGAGCATATAAATTGGGGGGGAAAGAACAAATTAGGGAGGAAACATTGATACGAAGGTGGGTTGGGCATCTATTCAAAAGTAGGAAGTGCAGAAGCTCAGCTGCTGTTGTACGAATTGGCATACCAGGCTGTTATAACAGCTATCCTTCATCCTGGGAGACATGCAAGAACTCTTGCTTTTGTCTATTACAACAAACCTCGGAGAGAATTCTCAAAAGAGTTCACACAGATTGGGAGTTAGCAAGCAAAAGCAAACCCCAGTTGCTCCTAATAGCTTGTTATAATCAGTAGAAGAGTCAGATCATGCACGGCTAAATATATATAGCAATGCCAACACCCAAGATCCCACGCTACATGTCTACAATGGAGATGATCGAATCTCATGACATCAAGGTCTACCTTGTATGTCAATCCATTCCATTCCCTCTTACTTTTCACCTTATCCTTGTCATACAGTGCAGTAAATATACAGATATTTAACTTCAAATCACTACTGGAAGTTTAATCTCCCCAATTTTTTCTGTAGCGTCTCCTTGAAAGATGCATTTCTTCTCTTGGGTTTTCTAACTATAGAAGCAGCTGTGCAAAATGCTGGTCTTGTCAACAAAGAACCACATGAATTGAGTTGGATTGAGATAGGACCAGAAGAGACCTGCTTCCGTATAGCAGATACATTGGTTGATTCTCTTCGGCAGATTATCGATGCTGATGCTTCTGTTGCACGTCTTCTTGTAGCATCATCAACGTAGAGAAGATCATCAATCCTTGCCATTATGTTAAAAGCTAAGCTTTCCATCACCCTAGAATAACTCTCAAGAATTGATTTCCCAACATCCTACAATAAAATGAAGCAAAACTTCTATATTTTTAGAGAATTCTTTGTGGTTTCACTATAAGCGAAATGAAAGGTTGTCAATCAGAAGCAAGAAAAGAGCAGCGAATAAGGCATGCCGAAAGACAGTTCAACTGCAGTAGCCAAATAGACATGGGAATGAGATATACCTTGTTATGCTGAATTTTTATTGCCTCTAAAGCAGTTTGTGGAAGGCAAGGGAACTGTAACTTCAAGCTCCTCAATAGGGTTTCGGCTCTCTCAGAAAAAATCTTTGTCTTTTCCAAGTGAACAAGACCCTTTACAGCACCACTCCATGGGGACCTAACTGTTTTATTTTGATCTAATTTCCTTTTCTGGTACTTTTGCTTCCAAATGTGTGAAGCAGCTTCAATCCTGTTGGCAATTTCCAGGGCTGTGTGTTCCGATGAGAGGTCCAAGTAATCAAGAAGACAATCGGCAGAAAACTCATTGGCAGTGAGGTAACGATAAAGGATATCACCTAAACAAGTCTTCTCACTCTGAAAGTATAAATAAAAGGGGAAAAGGGGTGAGGTGAAGCACAGCACGAAGAAGTAATTTAGTACTCAATCTCATTTTATTTTTGAGCTCACAAAGAACTAAATCTGAGCAGAGTGAAGCACTTATCAAAGAATTCAATTGTTAAGTTCTTGAGAAGAGATTAAAACCAAATTTCAATGATCAAAGACAAGCACTATCACTACAAAAGCATAATTTTGAAGTGTTTCTAAAGGTCATTTTAAAAGAGAGAGGTCGGTGCTCAAAGAATTCTGTTCGATAATCTGTCTACTAGCCCTAAGAACTACTATTAACATTAGAGGATCACCTGGCCCTTAATGTAGACAGCATCTGTTATGATAAGCAACTAAGCTTCTTTGGTTCAGAACTTATTATAGGGACACTGAAGAGGTCCTTGCCAAAAGATCACCCAAGCAATTCAATAAACAGAACTGTCAAGAATGACTTCTGAAATTTGAAAACTCATTTCTACATGGATGAACAAGTTTTTCAAAAGAAAAGTAAATAAAGTTCTACCTTTTCTAGCAAAGAGAAAAGAAAAAAGACCTAAGGATGATGTTAAAATTTCAAACTTCCCAATACGACTTCCTTGCAGAACACCAGAGGTTGCAGAACAGGGAAGAGTGATCTAAGTGAACAACGCCATAAATGAGCACAGAATGTGTCCAAGATGAGCATCATTTTAAAGCATTACAAAAGGCCATGAATGCATGAAATATCTATCCAAGCAATTGGAAGACTTTCATGTAGCGTGCTGTCAGAAACTTCAACACTGTCATCAAAATACAGGGTCCACAAAAATGGAGTCTTGCCCAAGAATCCAGTAAGCTGTTGTGTTAACAAAAGCACGTTGTAATAAGCAACTTAAATTACTATTGGACAAATCTCTGAAACATTGACAGCAATTACTAGCATGAGAACTACAAATGGTCCAGAATAGACCATGGGCTAAACAACCAAACACCCGGTGTCTGTCCTGCTTTCTACAATCACTAAAAGAAAAGCTTGTACCTAATCACTTCGCTTTTTTCTTTTATTATTTACTTTCAGGAGAAAAAATGAAAATTCATATAGAGATGAAGAAAAGAATACCGGGAAACATAAAAGCAAAGAAAACTAATCCAGAACAATGGGTGCTATAAGTGTTCATTAATTGTCTATATCTTTATTCTGAAGTCTCTCAAGGGAAAGCCATTATTATTTTAACCTTTAAAAAGGATAAAAGCTACATACTACTGCATTTTTTTTGTATCTCAAGGCAACAAATGTGACAATGGCAAAATCGATGGCTTGAATAATAGTAGAGAAAGAAAACCTCACCTTGTCTAACCTGTCCAGGTATGCTTTCGGTATTTCAATCTCATTGAGAACAGTACTATTGATTGCTGCAGAAGCTTTATATATCTGATTTGTGCATTCCCTGCACTGCTTCAATTGCTTCCTTGTCTCCTCAGACAAACCATTGGATGGGACTTTGGGGAATGGTAGCCACCATTTTTCTTCAATCCTTATTGAAGGCTGTCCACCAGATTGAGGATAATGTTCTGCAACGATATATTCTCCATCAGCAACAATTGTTCCTCGGTCAACATAGTAAAATTCGGAGTCATGAAATCCATCTAAGATGCTAAGTAGCATTGCATCTAGTTTTTTGAGTGCTGGAAGATGCACAGACAAGTCATGCCGTGATTGAGTCACCATAACTTCAAACTTTCTGCCTCCAGGAACTTCTTGCATTGATGGAACAAGCTCAACAATATAATCGCTCACACTTAGGAGCCAACCCATTTCCAACAGCCAGACTGACTTCTTTTCTGGATTCAGCGGCTCCAGTTTCCAAGGCTTGCCTAGCACAGAAGCTGTAATTCATAGTTAAAACCAATTAATCATTTGATACTATAATTATGTAAGAAGATATTCTTGTCGAAGTGATAGAAGAGAGGTTGCAGCATGCAAGATGGACAAACCAGCAAGATTGGTAATGGCATTGGATATAGCTAAAGCGGTACATACTCCCATGGCTCCACCCGACATATCTTCTCCTAAAAGCAACTTGGCAAACCGTTCTTTCATCAATTCGACCTCTGCATTTGAATGCAAATGGCAAATAAGTATGGAGATCGAAGGAAGTCCAAGAGAAAACACTACAGCAACGAAATGACTACAATATTAAACACCATATTAGTGTGTGTGACCTATATTTCCTGGTGAGAGGTATCGTCAGTAAACCAATTTCTTTAAGCTAAACATAAGAAAATCTATGTTATTTCATTATTTCAAAGCATAGACCATGAAAACTGTGTCTAACGCCATTGTCATTTTTCTGGAGCTTAGGCCTGGATTCTCCGAGGTCAGGGATAGCCAGTTCGAAAACAACGACAACAGTAGTCAATGTTTTTCCATTTAAACAATTTTGAAATAATTTATTATTCAGATACAAGAAAAAACGTATCTACCAATTATCAATTGAAAGTCACAGGCAATCATTGGAACCTCAAAACATCATGACCGAAGCAAACGACAAAAAAGTTACTCTTCCTGTCCTCGGAGTGGATTACCTCCAAATTAACAGTCAGTGAAGCCTAATTTATCAATTAACATAAGACTCACCGGTCAATTCAGGCTTTTCCAGCTTATCCCTATGAATGAAGCATTGCTTTCCACCGCAATCCAATGACATCGTCCTAAAGCCAGGCGGAAGCTCAGAATCGTGGAGTAGGCGAGACGAAGGCACAGAAACAGAAGCAACTTGAGTAGAAACGCCGCCGTAAGACAATGAGGTAGTACTGGAACAACTTTCCGATTCGCTGACGTCAGCACTGAGGCTGTAACTGTCAAAACCATCAGTCTTCCGATCAATGTCCTCGTCATCTTCGTCCGTAGATGAAAAACGACGTTTACAGTAGTAATCAACGTCCATGGCAGAGGAATTTGGAGTGAAAACTTGTGAGGAAATTAAAAATTTTGAGAAGTGAGGGAAAATAATTCACGGGGGTGCTTTTCTTCGCCCTCTGCTGTGTGTGTCTACCGGTTATATTGGTGAATTATAGTAGTACATGATTGTGGAGGGGCGAATAGTGAAGACCAAAGACAAAAAGAGGAAGGGAACGGAACTTTATTTATTTTGAGAGCTTTTTCAAAAGTTGGTGGCGCTAATATTACTCTCTTCTGAAATATGAGTTGGATTTCCTGACTTACTGTTATGTGTATGTCCTTCCTTAACTTTTTTAACGGTAAGGACGGGCAGTAGTCCTACAATCTTAACTTTATTTCTTTAAGAGGAATTACTGCATCCCTCTCCCTTACAAAAAGAAAAAAAAAATATATATATATATAGCTGTTTTTATTAACAAAATTAAATATTTCCATGAAAAGAAAAAAAAATTGTCGAAATCGAAGGGAAGTTCCTCCCGTCCTTATATTCATTCAACCAAACAACATAGAGTAAATATTACACCTTTACTGCTAAATTTTCCTTCCCTATAACTAGTAACCTCTTAGAGAAAAAATTAAAGAAAAGTAAATTATAATTAAATAAAAAATAAAACTTATTTAACTATTTATAAAAAGGAATAATAATTTATATGATATGATATGATGGATGCTATATGTCTTGATTTTGTTATCTTAAATCTCAAGTGATTATACAATTCAAGATTTTTAATCGTGTGTGTTAAAACTTAAATCTAATTTACGGGGAATTATACTCTAATCTTATTATTTTATTGTAACATTTTGAAGCCGGGCATTCCATCTTCAATATTATTTATATGTTTTATTTTGTTAATAGTAATTTTATTGATAATTCTATTTTTTATATTGTTTTAAATATATAAATATTAGTATATTTTAATTAAATTTTCTAATTATCTAATAATTAATTAATTTTGTTTTATATTAATTTGGTATGTGGACAAAAAGTATTTTATTTAGAAGTTTTATTCAAAAAAAAATGAAGAGTTTTATAAGGAGATTTTTATTTTATTGAGGAAACTAAAGAGTTACAAAATATATATATATACATATATATTTTTTAATTAGAAAAGTAAAGAGTTTTATACAAATTTAATAATTTTAATACAAAAGTGAAGAGTTGTGAATTTGAGAAATTGTATGTAAAACAAATTTGAAGGTTTAAAACGACTTATATTATATAATTGCCATCAAGTTATACTGAGTCAATAAATTTTTTTTTCTTTTTTTACATCCATCATTTCTCAAACTCTCCATTTATCTTTCTTATCAAGGATCAACAGTGATATACACATACTCTCGTAATGTCTCGAACTTGAAACTTTTGATCATGAGTGTTAGTGTTTACTATTAAACTATTAAAACTTGATGAATCATAAGAGTCAAGTTTGACTAACACAATCTACCTTGAGTTGATTGAGCTAAATTTTCTGAGCTTGAATTTGGCTATGCTCGACCTAATTTTTTTTTTCTTCATTTTTTAACACAACTTTTATTTTTTAATAAATAATTGAAGATATTATTTTTAAAATACATTCATTATTAAAAATATTTATAATTATATATAAAATTGAAGTATATTATATAAATATTAAAATCTAAGTAACGAGTTTCGAATTATGGATCGACTTTACGCCCAACTCGAGTTTTATTGTCTTGAGTCGAGCTCGACTTTTCTAACTCAAAAACACTTGCATCTGGTTTGCATCCATGTGAATTGAAGGGAGTAGTTAATTCAAATAAAAAAATATTTTACTACTAAAAAGCACTTAAGAGGAAACTGAGCAAGTACGCACGTAGTCTCCTTAGTGACTTTACCAATCTAACTCACAGTTGGCAATTTTAAAACTATGAGGTGTTCCAATTAATATTCCTTACTTTTAGATGTCAAGCAAAGAACAATTAATGGGAAAGGTAAGAAGTCATCTGCCACGGAACCAAAAAAAAAAAAAAAAACGCATCAGCTGAGTCCCAACGGAGATTGCCTTTATAAGTTTTCTTAGAGGCAGTAGATCACTGTCATCAATGCCATGCATTGTTCATAATTTCATATATACATAGAGAAAGGAGTGTTATAGTGACAAGAAAGCTCAAATTAGAAAGAGTTTCAATTCAGTTTGTAACTGTTGTTAATTATTTTTTTAAAGAAAAACAAAATTCTTTTATAAAATATTATTTTTTATTTATAAATTAAATCTTAAAAATTATAAACTAAGTACGTTATTAAATTTTATTTTAATTTTTCTTAAAAAAAGATTAATTGTCTATTAACCATTAGAGATTGTAATTTTTAATTTAAGTTCTATTATCTACTATAATATAACATATGTATATATATATATATATATATATATTTATATTTATATGCAGCGCCAATAGGCAATAACTACTGTTGCTGTTTTCTACAGCTTCACAGACAGTCATCTGCCTACATTATTCAGTTGTCTCTTGGACCGGGGATGATAATGATATATGTCAAACTACTGGTCCACTAGAAGGAACTTCAGAAATCCAACAATGTGATAATTAACATTTTTTTTAATATACATAAATATATATATTTCGACACATGTATATGTATATTTAGTGGTTGGTGCAAAATAAATATCCTCAAGGAAATGTCGGGGTCAAATTTGACTAGATTAGCCTATAAAATATTTTTAAATATATATATATATATGATACTGATGATGCACGGGAATTAAGTGAATAACTTAGGGTGACTTGGAGATAAAAGGAAGGGATATGGACTTGCATGCAAAATTAAGGAGAGTGCGGAGAATATCTCCCGAAAACACTAGATGATATAAGAGAAGAAGAGAATCAATTAACTGTTTTAGTATGCATGGGTTCCTATTTAAAAGGAAAAATGGTATGTATTTTTGTTTTTATTGAGAACTTCCCACTTGATTACCCACTAAACCATACTCCCTTGCCAATAAAGAATGAGTAGAAACCTAAATTTCCGATAGATAGGGTGGCGATTATGATTTTATCAACCCCAAATTGTCATTTTGCAGTTGGTTTGCATTAAATGAGTACCGTCACGCATTCAATGCTTGTACTGTACCACGATGTATTTCACATGGTAGGGATGGGGGAGCCTTCTTTCGTTTTTCCATGAGAAGGCCGGTTGCTCGCTGTTAAAGCGAGATAGGATATCTGCGAGTATTGACAATATTCCATCTTTCGTGAAATCCTTTCCATTTCCTTTGTCTGGCCATGTGGAGTCCATGTCAATAGTCCTGATGAATTGGGATTATTCCGGATAAATAAGATCATGGGCCTTTTGGGGAAGAATCACATTGTCTCTTTAGATACCCCAAGTTCAATCTGGGAATATGTATGGTTATAATACGATTGATAAGAACAGATCTTAAATATTTATTATCAAATTGAGATATTTATTTTGGTATAACAAAAACAAGGGACTTAGAATTCTTTCCTCTAATGTTCAATTGATATTAGTGACGAATCTGGAGCATGTTCCTTTATGGGAGCAACATATAATTATATTAAAATTGTATGATAATAAAATATAACAAGAAATATAAAATATAATTTATTACAGGAAAATTGGTGCGTTTAGTCCCCAAATTTTTAGGTTTTGATGATTATGATAATCAAAATTTTTTTTCTTGAATTTTATAATCTTTAAAACTTTTTTAAAATTGTGATTATGGTCCTTTTTGGCATTTTCTGCTTAAATCTGATCACTTTTCGACGAAATCAAGTGAAAAATTGATAAGTTTAGTCCCCAAAATTTTAGAATTTGGTTATTACGATCCCCGAAAGCTGACCTGATTTATGCCGGAAATAAAAAAAAAGACCATAGCATAATTTGAAAAAGTTATGGGGATCATAAAATAAAAAAAAATTTTTTTTGAGAACCATATCCAAGAAACTTTCAAATTTTGGGGACAAAATATGCCAATTTTCCCTTACTATATATTTCAGTTCATCCATAAAACTAATGTAATTTTTACAACCGATCTCTTTGTGTATTACTAAATGGGTTAAATCCACATATGCATACGATTGCAAGGGTATTACTAAATTGAAATTACGACGGAGTTATGAATATCCATTGGAGGTTGAGCAAAAAAAAATTGAGATAGAAATTCTTTCCTTTATGTTTCTTGTCTTCTTTTCTTATTTGGTAATAATTAAAATTACTTTACATTTAGGGGGGGTGTAACTTTTCATCCTCTTTCAAATTGATTAAAAATTTTTCTTTTAAAAAAAATTACACATTCTAATAATCTCTCCACCGATTGTGGTTAATTTTTAAATATTTATTTTATTGAAGTATAAAAAAAATCTAATATGGAGGTGAATTAGGTTTTTAAATATTTTTCAAATCCTTTTTAGTTGTAGTTGTGAAATTCTAGTTGGTTGAGAACTTTTGTCAAATACTTCACAACAAACAAACAACACAACTATTTATAGTGGTTCAACTCACCCTTGTGAGTATTTGATAACACACTAAATCTTCCCATATTTCATGTATATTTGATGAATCTTTTGATTGATTTCTATTAATTTAGGATATGATTGGATATATTTTATAGACTTCCAAAAGAATTGTAAGATTGAGATGAAAACAGTTGAAAAATTGTCAAAAATACTAAAACCTATGCTAGAGGGATTAGAGTTGTGACAAAAAAATTTACAGAAAAGTCAAACATTAAATAAAAAGTCAGACTCGAATTTGACCATCTTGGATCTCTAGTATATGTCAGAATCCACAAAATATCTTAATGAAAAAAAAATAAAGATACAAGTCAAGGAAATCAAAAAGATTGTTGAAAAAGGGATTCTTAGAGTTCTAGATTTGAAAAGAAAGAGAATTTTTAGAAAAAAGTTTTCCATATAAACCAATAGGGTTTTTATTATTCATCCTCTCTTGTTTTCATTTAGTTTTCACTTTCTCTTCTAGTCTAGAGTTTCTTTAGATCTAGTCATTTAGTTAAAGTTCCAGATAGAAGATTGTGAGGCTAATGTTCGTTTTTTTTTAATACACATATTTGGTATTCAATTCATTTCCAATTTATTTCATTAGTACTTCTACCATTATTTCAATCAGATTAATTGAATTATATGTGTTTAAGCGATATATCGTTAGTTTTTGTGTCTAAATCTTTTATCATTTAGAGTCATCACTTTTTTTTAAGCGGTGTCTGGGTCAGTCTCATCTGCACACTTCGACTATACCGCTAGTAACTGCAAATTTAAAGTTATCACTTAGTAACAATGAGGATTAATTTCCTAAGAAGAAATCGATCAAATTTGAACATTCACAAGCAAGGGTTTGTTAATTTGATATGGGTTTTCTAGATTTTAATGCAACTAATATCTTGAATCTTTGCAAGCATTAATCTAAGTTAGGAAAAATTGGTAAAAATAGGGATTCTTATTTTATTTTAATTGTCTTGCCTTTTTGTGTATATTTTAACTATTTATGTCAATGATCATTTGTATTAGTTGGAACAGATACAAGTTCGACTAAGTTTGATTCTCATAAAACTCTTGTATTCTTTATTTGATTTCTTTTAATTCTATTCCTATTCAAATATTTTTGTTTTTCTTTTTATTTTAATGGTTTTGGGAAGTTATTAAAATTTAGTTAATTAATCTCCTATGGATACAATCCCTATCACCATATCTACAATATAATTTGTGGTTATTTTGGCAGGGTATTTTTGGAGGATTTGACACCCATCCGTCTACATCCTCTATTTAAGGTTTTCTATCTTAAACTTTTCCCTAAATCCACTATTTTCAAAAATCAATACAACTAAGGGTAACAAATCTAAGTTTTACAACTAATACAAACTAGGATAATCCTTCAAATGATTTTGGTTTACAAAGACAACCTAGTGCAACTCAAATCAAAATAAGATCACCTCCTCTGAGGGTTTTGTGTCACATAAACAACCTAGGAACCACAAAGCAATCAAAAGTAGAAATGGGTATAAAGAGCACTTCGCATGGGAGTGAGATAAGTTTAATTTGAGCCCTAACAAGATTCTTTGTGATGGTTCTCATACAAAAGTGTAAAGATAATGGAAACAATCAAGCTCTATTTTTCTTGCAAATGTCTCTTAAAGTTGTAAGTTTTTGGAGTGTCAAGAATATACAAAAAGAGGTTTAAAAGCCTTTTAAAATGAGGTGAAAAATGTGTATAACGACTAGATTTTTGCCCATTTGGACGCTATTACTTGACTGAAGTGGAGGGTCCATTTATGGAAATTTGCATCCACTAGAAGCCATCAAATAAGTTTCAGATCCTAATTTCAATGGTTTGAACAATCCATTTCTATGGTATTTGCATCCAAAAGTTGTTCAACACCATTAATTGATATTGAATTAGTTTCGAAGTTAAATCTGATTAAATTGGACAATCATTTGAAATAAAACTTTCATAAATACTTTTGTTTAAAAACAAGTCATTTTAAAACCACATCGAGACAAAATAATCATGTAAAACTCTTTTTATTAAAAACATGAGCTTGAAGACTTAAACAGCTAAAATCATTTAAAACCATTTTAGACTCAAGAATCATCAACATAAGGAAACTTGATACAAAAATAGAACTAATTATCATACCAAACTTTCAAAACTAGTTCTTTAATCTTTTAAAATCTTGAACTCTTGGAAGACTTCCTCAAGAAGCATCATAAATTAATTGACGGAAAACACTTTAATGTATTCAAATAACCTACCAAAGATCAAACTTTTAATCTTATTAGTCCTAGTTTGTTATTATCAAAATAAAATTAATTAAAAATCTATTAGGGCCTTCAGGGTAAATTCCTTAAATCTGTAGATTTATACTATATATCTGCATATACAATATTATGAAAATTAAGTTTGGGCAATTTCCCAACAATCTAAAATATAGATCTATGGGTGATTGGTCTTATCCTTTATATTAGGTCATTCTTTCTTTCATTCTTGATGTTTTTCACCAAGAAGAGCATCATAAGACCTTTAAGTATTTATTTAAGTGATATATACTTTTTTCATTCATTAATTAATATTCACTACAAAAAAGGTCTATTAAGACTCATTTTTTGCTGACATGATATACATATCTCTGAGTCCCGATTGTGAAATTGCTTGTCAGAGGGGTTTTGAGCTTGAGCTATCATTCACTGTTTATTGGATCGGATTGGAACCGGCGGTTGGACCGGTCATCAAACCGGTTCATAAGATGGTGTTGGACCGTTTTTTATAAAATATCATTCTCTAAGTGAAAAATCAGATTGGACCGGTGAACCGATGAACCTGCCGGTCTGAAGCTGAATCGGTCGATTTTTTTAAAAACACAAATTGGGGCTAAAATTAGTCCAAATTTTAGCCAAAAAATTAAAAATATTTTAATAACAAATCATTCTTCAATTAAATTATAAATTTTCTCATTTAGTTATTATAAAATGAAAGAAATTTACTCAAAATATACATCTTTATTAAATATTAATTAATAAATAAAATATTTTATAATCTTCAAGTTTTACATACATTAAAAATTATCATATTTAAAGCACTATAAAATAAAACCTTTTATTACTAATTATAAAAAAACTGTTGATATCATAACTGTAAATTTATTTGAATATTATTGTATTATGAAATGATTATATCTTAAATTATTAATAAAAAAATTTATCTATAAGAAATATATTTTTTATTATAATATTACCGGTTTAATTATGATTTAATTAAACCGTAAACCATTAACGTTTTCAACTTGATGTCTAGTCCGATTTTTAAAACATTACTATCACTCATGCAGCGACAAGGACCTGCAACTATTAAAGTTGCCCTAACCACCTAAACAACTGTGGCAAACCCCTCCATTTACTTAATGGATAATGTTTATTCTTTTTCAATGAACAATAAGGAGTGAAAATCTCACCAAAAATGTTTAAACAACTAGAATAATAGTGAGTCAAGAAAAGTATGATTTATGACAACACACTTAATGTGAGTCTTGGTATGATTTATTTTCTTGACAAGAAACCTATGTGTTGGTATGGTTCTATTGATATACCAACATAAATGTGTAGAGGAAAACAAAAAATTCCCACCACATTAAGTGTGTTAGGAAATGGATTGTTTTTTCGATAAAAAAAATGTTATTTTGAAAAGTTTATATTTTTGCCAATACAATGTGTTGAGAAAAGAAAAAAAATTTTGAATGTAACTTATTGTATTGTGAAAAACAAGTCTTCATCGATATAATTTAATGTGTCATCAAAATCACAATATATTGCCACTCACTCACATGCTAAAAAAAAAGCCTCAATATATTAAGTGTATCGTGACAAGAATTGTTTTTTCAACATAACAAAATGATATCGGGAGAAATTTACCCCTTTAATGATACATATGTGATGGGAAAGAAAAAGGTTTCTTGGTGTAACTTATACTGTATCTGGAAATTATTTATTTGTCTTCTTTATTATATTATTCTATATTTAGAAGTTTTTTTATTATATTATTTGTAATTATTATTTTAAAATATTTAAAATTGTGAATATGTTTTATGTAAATTTTTTATATCATCGAACTTTATTCAAAATGAACTTTAAATACAAGATATCTTAATATTTGTAAAAAAAATAATGGCACATAATGAAAGATTGGATAAAATAAACATAAGGTCAAAACACATTAGAAGTATAATTATTAAACTAATTCATCGGTGAACTTTTTTAACTTACTTTTCTATTCAAATTTTTGAAAAAAGAAAGATTTGACTGAGATAATGAATAAATCATTTAAAAGGTTTCATTTCTTATTTAAAAACAGTGTAATTTGACAACCAACGTCGATAAAAGAAAGGAAACTCAGCCTTTTTGTGTCGAGTGGGTAAAATGAAAAAAAAAACGGAAAAAAGAAGGCAAATCTAATAACATCTTATGGCTAATTATTTAGCAATATTATTTTGGATAATTGGGTCGACATGAAATGCCCAAACCCGATTAACTAATCCAAGTCAAACTAGTCACGTTTTAAGATTTCTAGTTAACAGTTGACTAGAAAGTCAATTCCTCCATTAAGCTTCAATATTTTTATATATAATCGACAGTTGATTAATTATTTGGAGACATAATGAATATTCATTCAATTAAGGTTCACTATATGATGGTGGAAAAGGAATAATTGATAAAAGGCAGTTAAAACTGATCAAAGGAACTAATAATCATGGATTCCAGATAAAAAAGGCTCCACTCGACTATAAATCGAATTATATTGGCTTTGATTTTTCTTTGAAGAGCAAGAAGATACATAGGCAGGAATCAATTTGCTTCGCCATTCAACACACTTTCCATTTTTGATTACTCAGATAATTACTTCTTACTCAGTTCAATTTTGAATCTATCAACAACCATGATATTATCCACACCTAATTAAGATGAGAAATAATAGCTTGACAAAACGCCAACGTATTGCAATTTGTCCCAAAATTGCCAAAAAGGTCAATGATTTATTTTTATTTTTTAAGTTTGAAGGTAACTTTTTATGTTTTTTTTTTAAATTTCAATATTTAGATTCGCATACAAATTTTGACTTTTAAGTTATATATGACTTTTGAATACCAAGAATAGAATTGATAATTTTGTCCCCCCAATATCTTGTGTCGATGAGATGACTGGTTCTAAAGAGTATTTTTGTTAATTCGACCAAAACAGTTATTCATAATATGTTGAGGGAATATAACGGTTGAAAAAAAAACTTGTGGAATTATATTATAGTTTGACCTAAACATGTGAGATCAAATTGGGTTAAAGCCCGAGATTTTATATTAATAATCTATTTATTTTTGGAAATGAGACACTCAATTCTGGATAATTTAAAATAGAAATAGAGATATTTAATTTCGGACGGAAACAAAAGGAGTAGTTTTTATAGTTTTAAAATCAATACTCTCTTCGTCACTATTTATAAGTCATTCTCAGTCATTTCGTCAGAATTAAGATAATATTTTTTTTAACGTAAAATGCTCTTATTTATGATTATAGCAAAAACTTATAGGTGACTAGAGAATAGAGAGAGACACATGTAATATGATAAAAAATCAATAAAATACATATAATAAACTAACAACAATGACTTATATTTAACAATCGACAAAATCTCCTTATTCGTCTTATAATATTTTTCGTGTGACCAGCTAAAAATGATTTACTTGGCTTGAAAAACAAAAAACAGAAACAAGACCTATTTGGTCATATTAAAAATGTTGTAGGATCAAAAAAATAAAGTAAAGTAAAAGTTATGAACCTGAATAATTAAGTGAAAATTATTATAAAACAAAAAAGGAGATTTTACAATAATAATAAAAAAGTTAATTTAAATGAACTATTAATAGTAAGGAAGAGTATCAATGTTTATTTATTATTTTTTTATTGATTAAATCAAAAGAGCCTTCGCTTTTTCTATAAATTCCACAAGAATTAATGTGAGCATCTTACCTGCATCCTAATTCCTAAGAATGAAAATAAGACAGATGACAGATTCCTTCTTCCCCCAAAAAAAAAAAAAAAAAAAAAACAGAAAAGAAGCAAAGAAATGACGACATAATCTACACAAATGGCAACATTTTCCCGCTCCAAATCTCAATCCTCAAATCCAACCAGTTCTCAGCTCTTACCTTTCGGTTCTCTCTTCCTACTACTTAAAAAAAGCCCACAATGTTATCATGTTGTCGTTTGGCTCACGCCATTCCCATCCTTCCTCAAAATTCTCGAGCCAGGTTTTGTCGGAGCCTTACGAGGCTACCTATTTTCCACCCTTTGTTCTTTTTTTCTTATAAGATTCAACAACATAATAGTTTTTATTGTACCGTCTGTTCCCAAGACTTCACTAGGAAGAAGAAGCCCTGGACGCCTTCCCGTTCTCGTTTTGTATCTTTAGCCCGGTCGTCAATGGGTTCACTCTCTGCTCTTCACGAGCCTCTGCAATACCCATCTGCCAGGCGTGATGAGTCTGTGATTGATAACTATCATGGAGCTCAAGTCCCGGACCCTTATAGATGGTAATTTTTCTTTTGGTTTTTGGCAATTTCAGGGTCCTTATTTATTCTTGAATTGATGTATGCAAAAAATCAAAAGAAGGGCTTGGGTTTGTCCTATAGTCTTTGGGGGATTTCGTAGAATTTGAGTTTTTTATTTTTATTTTTATCTGTAAGGGTAGGCTTGAGGATCCAGATTCAGCAGAGACAAAGGAATTTGTGGAGAAGCAAGTCCAATTAACTGATTCTGTACTTAAAACATGCGAAGCGAGAGATAAACTACGCGAAAAGCTAACCAAGTTGTTTGATTTCCCCCGATTTGAAGCTCCTTTTAGAGCTGGTGATAAGTACTTTTACTTTCACAACACCGGTCTTCAACCTCAGAACGTTCTCTATGTCCAGGTACATTAACAATAGACAAGCTTTGATTTTTTTTTTTTTTTACTAACCTGTAGCAACTTTGTTCTGTGGTTCATTGCTCAGAATTGAGAGCTAGGAATTTGGACCAGGTTTGGAAAAGCACAATTTTTTTGACATCTGGAGATCATGCTTCTCCATGTTACCTTATGAATCACTTTGACAAAGCGGGTGTCAAGTGACATTTGGATTGGAAGAGATTCTGAATTGGTTTGTATCTTTTTTTTTTTTTTTTGTCCCCAAACTCAGGATACTTTGGATGGAGAGGCAGAGGTTCTGCTTGACCCTAATACATTGAGTGATGATGGTACAGTTGCATTGAGCGCATGTTCTGTTAGTGAGGATGCTAAGTATCTGGCTTATGGGATCAGTTCAAGTGGAAGTGATTGGGTTACCATTAAAGTTATGCGGGTTGATGATAAGGGTGTGGAGCCTGATACTATTTCATGGGTAAGGTTGACTTGAATATACCTATTGGTAATGTCTCAATTACTTTAGGTGCAACAAGTTGATTTTTTTCCTTTCCTGACTGACTTGTGAATTTCTGTTTTTCTATTAATTACTCAACAGGTTAAATTCTCAAGTATCAGTTGGACACATGATACTAAAGGCTTTTTCTACAGTCGCTATCCCGCTCCAAAGTAAGCCAAATTTTGGAACTGGGGTTTCTTCTTGTTGTCTAGCTCAGCTGCATTGATTATGAATATTTCACTGGAATCTAGAAGTGATTTCTTATAAGAAGCCAACGCAAATATTATAGTGAAAAGTAATATGTAAAACACTTACTGAAGTATGGCGAACTCCATTTATTTTCCTATTGAAAGCTGGCCTTTTCACAACAAGAGGGAAATGGGTTTGGCTTCATAAATTTGTAAAGGGGAAGCAATAATATCAGTAATTTCGCAATAAATTTGTACTTCTATGGAAAGGTTGATATTTGCTTCATATGGTCTCTTCATGTAATTCGGGTAATAAGTTGGGAAGACATTCTTTTGTAGGGAAGGAGACACTCTGGATGCTGGAACTGAGACCCACTCCAACCTACATCACGAAGTGTACTATCATTTCTTGGGAACTGATCAATCTGAAGATATCTTGTGTTGGAGTGATCCTGGCAATCCGAAACATACACGTTCAGCTTCAGTAACAGAAGATGGCAAGGTAATGAGCTCTTGACTATGGTCTACATGTTTCTCTTGATTGCATTTATTCTGACTGTCCTCCCTAGACGTAGTGGGGATATTAATGGAAAAAGCTTTACACAAAAGGCGATAACAAAGAAGTTTCAGGAAATTAGGATTTGCTATAGCTTACTGTTAAAGCAAGAAAGTGATACTTCTATTGTGCTAATATGAAGGCCACTGAACAACCAGGAAGGAATTTATGCTTTTCACATCTTGATGAGATATGATGATCTATTAGAAAATAAAGAAAGCAAAATTATACAATTAAATTGAAATGGATCAAAGGGAAAAAATATCTTGACAAGGAAAAGCTTTATGCTAATCACAATCAAAGGGAAAGAATGTCTTGACAAGGAAAAGGCTTTATGCTAGTAGCAATTTGTCACCCATAATTTGAGCTAATCTTCAGATTTTCATTGAAGGGAGAAATAATTAATTTAATTGTAGAAACAATGTTTTCCTTGGTTGTTCTTTCTTACGTGTTAAAAGTAAATAACATTTACATAATATGGATCGTGAAAATTGACAACAGAGAGATTCAGATAGAGGCATTAGGGTGAGTATAAACACAAGATTATTTTGACCATTGACTCCGAAGTATCGTCATGTCATTGTTTAAATGTAGCTAACACATTCATATTTCCATGTTCCTATATCACATTAACTCATTGGTTTGTAAAGTAAAAAAGTTTGGGACCATTTGATGCTTAAACTTTAATCTTTCCTTTGATGGCAGTATGTGCTACTTTATACCTTTGAGAACTGTGACCCTGTGAACAAAATCTATTACTGTGACTTGTCTTCACTACCTGATGGGCTTGAAGGCTTCAGTGGGAAAAAGGACCTGCTTCCTTTTGTTAAGCTCATTGATAGCTTTGATGCTTCTTACACGGTTGCTGCAAATGATGGCACTCTGTTTACCTTTCGGACCAATAAGGATGCTCCAAGGTACAAGCTAATCAGAATAGATCTGAAAGAGCCCACTTCTTGGATTGAAGTTGTCCCACAGTCTGAGAAAGATGTATTGGAATCGGCTTATGCTGTCAACGGTGATCAACTTATAGTTAGTTACTTAAGTGATGTTAAAAATGTTTTGCAGATAAGGGACCTGAAAACAGGTACCCTGCTGCATCATTTACCTCTCGACATTGGGACAGTCTCTGCAGTTTCTGCTCGACGCAAAGACAGCATTTTTTTTATCAAATTTACGAGCTTTCTGGTCCCTGGCATTGTATATCAATGCAACCTAGGATCTGAGACCCCAGATATGAAAATATTTCGAGAAACTGTTGTTCCTGACTTTGAACGATCTGATTTTGTAGTTAATCAGGTAAAATTACATTTTCTCCTTCTACTTCTATGTAATTTACATTTGTGTCTTCCTGTTATTGGTTATGTTTATTTTCTAAATACTATCTTCAAAGCCTTGTTTCCTTCCCCCCCCCCCCCCCCCAACCCTTCTGTTGTTACCATTTTACTCTCGGCAGAAATAAATTCTGTTTATTTGCTCATTTTCCCTTTTCCCGTTTGACTGTGATGAGAGGCTTCTGCTTCTAATTCCTTGCCTGATCCTTTGCTCCTCATTCATTTGGGGATGAGTCCTCTGCGATTTTAGCCATTTTACCAGAAAAGATACATTTCTGCCTAGCCTGGACACAAAATAGAGGATAAAAGAAGAAACATACATTTGTTAATTTGATAGGTTTCATTTTGTATCTCGTCTCCACAATCCACATGAAGGCGATGGGAGTATAAATCCATGCTCCCGTTACTTCACTATAGTATCCACCGAAATAGACACTTGACATTTAAGTGCTGAACTTTTAGGGAACTGTGTATTGAGTAAGTTTTCGTATTTCTTTTCATCTTATGAAGCCCCTTGCTTAATTCCATACCTTGCCCTTTTTGAATAAGAGTATGCTATCTCTAGGAATCTATGGTGAGTATACAAGCAGTAGATACTTGGAACAATAGGCTGCCTTTATTTATTCTCACAATTTTCGCAAGTGTGCGTGCTGCATTTTATTCACTAAGAATTACCATACGTGCTCAATACTATCTCAGGTAGGTTCAATGGCATGAATAACATGCAGAAACCTAGTTTTAGGGGAGGGATTTAGCTGAGATATCAACGAATGGTATCCAACTATTCCAAAACTCAACAAGGGAAATTGATCTAGTGGTTTTACACAGAATTGTGGCTGTTAATGACCAGACGAGGCATGGTAACTGCCAATTTATAATTGAATCTAAAACAATTGTGAAATCCTTAGGGTGATATGCTTTTCTCTGGTATTTATAACAGATGTGAACACACCATGTAATTTTTTGCAGAGAAATTTTTGTTGTTTGTTGTATGCCTTACCTAATTTTCTTGTGAATGGGATTGGTGGAACTACTATTGTATACTTAAAAGAGAGAAATAAGTTTATGATGAGATGACAAATTTTATAATATAACTTCTTTGTTTTTGTTCTGCTGACTTGTGCTCTCTGATTCCCAGGTTTTTGTGCATAGTAAAGATGGTACACAGATTCCAATGTTCGTGGTGTCTAGAAAGGATATCCCCTTGGATGGTTCACACCCTTGCTTATTATATGGATATGGAGGATTTGATATTAGTATTACCCCGTCTTTTAGTGTTGTTCGTATTGTAATTGCAAGAAATTTGGGTGCCATTTTTTGCATTGCGAATATTCGAGGTGGTGGAGAGTATGGAGAGGAATGGCATAAAGCAGGAAGCCTTGCGAGGAAGCAGAATTGTTTTGATGATTTCATTGCTTGTGCTGAGCATCTGATCTCTGCTGGTTATACCCAACCCACAAAGTTGTGCATTGAAGGTGGAAGCAATGGTGGGCTTCTTGTTGGGGCCTGCGTCAATCAGGTACTTCTCCTAGCCACATGTCTGACCTTTATCCAGTTTCAATCCTCTAGTGTTTCTCTTGCCGTCTGATTTTTGGAAATTGCTTGGTGACAGAGACCTGATCTTTTTGGATGTGCTCTTGCACATGTTGGTGTAATGGACATGCTTAGATTTCACAAATTCACAATTGGTAGGGACAATTTCCTTTTCGTTCTGCAATTTGTAAATCTCAAGAAGCAACCCTCATATCTTCTTAACTTTGTTATCATTTTCTTGTCTCTGCTCTGTGCAGGCCATGCATGGACTTCTGATTATGGTTGCTCAGAAAATGAGGAAGAGTTTCATTGGCTTGTCAAGTGAGTTTCTTTCCTTTTATGTTAAGTATATATTATCTAGGTATTTTGGCAACATAAAATATTTGGACAGCAATATGCCAAAAATAGTTGAAACCTATTTTAATGAGAAAGTCCCTATTTTGCAGCAATAATCTTGTAGCCTATAGCAAATTCCCAATATTATATTCTTTTCACCTTTTCTAATCTGTTTCATTTATTTCTTTCTGGCTCTGCTCCAGGTACTCGCCCTTGCACAATGTTAAAAGACCATGGGAACAGCCTCACAGTCAGGATATTCAGTATCCCTCTACAATGCTACTGACAGCTGACCATGATGATCGTGTTGTGCCATTGCACTCATTGAAGCTATTAGCAGTGAGTATTGAATTTATGCAAATATGAAACTACACTCATATTTTTGCTTGTCTGTCACGAGAAGAAGAGGAAGAAAACAATCATTTCAATATTATCAGAAAACTGAATGTGTCACGAGAAGCAGAAGAGGAAGAAAACAATCATTTCAATATTATCAGAAAACTGAATGGCCACTAACTAACATTCAGGTTTCAGACATATGCATACTTTTGCTTAGACCTACATGCGAGTTATCCACTGAAAGTTTCATCCCCGTGTCACATTACTTATGCTTTTCGAGGAATAGCTTTAATTTTTCAGAACAAATTCTTATTAGATTGATACCATCTGCTGAAAATTGTTAGCAACTGTTTTCCAGACCATGCAACACGTACTTTGTGCAAGCTTAGAGAAAAGCCATCAGACCAACCCGATTATTGGTCGTATAGAGAGCAAAGCTGGGCATGGAGCTGGCCGTCCAACACAAAAATTGGTAAGTTCGTTTCTTTCTCTACTTTTTTCCCAGCACATAAATTAACTGATGGAATGACTTTCTTTGATAGATCGATGAAGCTGCAGATAGATATGGCTTTATGGCAATGACTGTAGGTGCTTCTTGGATAGATTAGGAGAAACTTATACTGTTTATAGATCACATTTGGGCAGCAGGAAGACGATGGAGAATCTTGATAATGTTATCAGGATGTTTATGTAACAATAGCATTTACTAGAGAATGGACAAATATTTGCTCCCTTTAATTTTATTTCATTTACCTTTTGTATTTAGTAGCTATTTGTCGAACCTTATATTGCATATTGATCTTGGAATTTCAGCTCGGGATTGCAGCAAAGCACAATCTTTGGTTGTACTTTGAGCATTTTCTTTTTACATGTCTTCATTCATCTCTTATGAGAGAAGCAAAATGACATTAGGGCTATAAATGAAAATGGTAATAAGGAAGACGGCAACTTCGAATAATTATCAATCCTCCAGTTCCAATGTCAGTTGTCCTACTTTGAATGAGATATTCATATTCTCTCAGAACAGTAACTTCCTGGGTAATGTGTAGCAATTTTTGCAGGACAACATCAATATTTTCAATCATGTATTCCAGTGTCCTGTATAACCAATCTAAGAAATATCTGCTCCTTATAGAACCCTCTTCATTTGGTACGTACACACACAGTTAGCTCCAATAACAATGAATCGCTCTGCAACACCTTTGCTCATCATGCTCTTCTGAGACAGCAATCAACCTGCTGGCTAGCTGCAGGATCTGCAGATTAATGAATCATCTTCTTTCTACTGGAAACAGTCCATTTTGACATCTGTAACATCAAGTTGTAGTATCTCTGCTCTGCACCCAAGAATCGAACCAATACTGCAATGTAAACGAGACTCGGTGTAAGTAAAAGGTCAACTAGAAAACAGGATGCAAAACAGGAAGCAAGCAAGAATCAAACTGCTTTACGTCTGACGGCTGAAAATTTAGGTGCTTTTTGTACCTGGGATTCGTACGCCCAAGATCCCCATGCACAAATTCTTTAATATAAGTTCCAGCCTGCAAATGAACAAGGAACAATAATTTTAACCTAAATTACCACACAATTCAAAGTAGCAAAAATATTATCTTCTAGACAACCATTTAGTTTTTCAGTACACATGCTTTTTATATGTTACATGAAGGGGTTATGTTGGAAAAGGGACCCTGGAAAGATAAGTTATTTTATCTTCATTGGCCTGTCCATAAATCCGGGTATAAAGTGACACAATTCATAACTCAAATCTGACAGAAGGTTATAGAAAACATTATGAATTATAGGAAACTAGCATTTTAAAGAAAATCTGGACCTGAGTGCAGAGATGCAAGAGAAAGTACTGGGAACTTCCAGTTATTGTCTCTACTTTCATCCTGATTAGAAAGGGAAAAAGGGTTTCAAATCAGGCTACATAGTAATTTTATGCATCAACACAGAACCAAACAGCTCATCCAGTCCATACCAATGTATAATCTTTTCACGCTCTAAAGGGCTTCGGCGGTGCAGAACTCTTATGGGTGTTTTCTGCAAAATTTGCTGCATAGCAGTAAAGCAACAATTATAGTGTTAAAAAGGATATTGGGTTCACATTATTTTGGTCAAGAATTGAATCATCATCAGATTCCAAATACACACATGATACCTGCAAACTTTAAAATGTACTTAAATTTGATGTTTCTAAGAAGGCACATGCATTTTTTTAGATGGCAGAATAAAAAATTGTGACTAAATCACTTATGAGTTTCATATTATCCTCTTGCCTGTTGCAGTTTAATGTCATCACAAGAGTTGGATGATCAAATTTCAAATAACATATGAAAAATGAAGACTTCAGTAGAACCATGTTTCAAGAAAAAGGAGGAAAGAGTGCACTGTTTATTTCCACATATATAACATAAATATGATGTGCTTTGAGTTTTCAAGGGAACAGTGTGTAAATTTCCAATCTACAAAATTTTTGTTACCTCCCTTGGCAAATTTTGCCTCTTTTCTCATGGTTCAATGGAAACAACTACTCAATGGAAAACAACACATGAAGATGGACAACCTGCCAACAGAGTAATGAAGTACTAAAGGAGATAATGCTAGTCCACATGGATCTACACTTTTTACACCTGAGTCTGTCAAGCATATGGTTATATACACGTATTAATTTGCATCTGGACTTTGCAAAAATACAATAAAGCTAATTATTTGCATTAGAAAAAAATGTCACTCATGTAATTGGATAGGCACTTTTCTTAACTTCAGTCAAATAGAAACCAATTGATATCAGAAGGAAACCACAGGAAAGTCAATAAAAACACATGCACAAACCATCATAACTAACCATCTCCTTCAGTGAAGATAGTGTCTGCAAATCGTCATTGTTTAGCGGACGAGAAATCCAGACTAGTGCTGCATACTGCTTCTGCAAGAAGTACATGTGACATACACAAAGATAATTCTTAGAAGTTTAACAGGAATACTTAAACAGAAGTAAGAAATTACCTGTTTCTCAGTTTCTCCCTCACGCATGAGTTCCCACCCTTTACTGCCTAAAACTCTGAGGTTCTTGATCCCTACCTGAGAAGAAGATGAGCCTGGTATTCAAGAATACATCTAAATAAAGAAGATGAAAAGAAGAATTTCACCTTTCAAAGTCACTCACCAATTTATGTTCCAGGTTATTTATTTTCATTTCTATTTGGTTTATAAGCTCTTCAGAAGGAAATTGTCGAGCATTTTCTATCTCAACCAGAAAAGGGCGCCCTGTCCCTAACATCCGAACCTGAAAAATGTGTTTCAGATCACAACAGACTCCAACTATATGAACAAAATCCTTGAGAACAGGGGTTTCATACATTTATATCCTCTCTACCAGCAGCATGAAATTTGTAACTGTCACCTTGGCACAAGGAAAGAATGTTGCCACCAATTATTTCCTAAAACCAATGATGTCATTCACTTTTATGGAGAATTTCTCAGAAAAGAACAGCTAAGGATTAAAGTTAGGAATCACCTCTACAGATGCTTCCCCCATTCTTTCATCATCAATAATCCAGCGAGTCTGACTGACATTTCTTGAGTACTTCATTAAGACAGAACTTGCCATTAGCCTGTAGCATATGGCTCAACAACAGTACATGACATAATAGTATCAAATGGGATGAAAAAGAAAACAAAGTCCTCTATGTCTTCTTCTGAAGTTGTGTATATGGGTGTTGGACATATATAAGAGTAAATGAAACAACTTTGCAACTAAAATAGGAAAATAGGATACATAAACAGCATTAAAAACCAACCTTCCTATTAAATGCAAAACTATAAGATAGCAAATCTCTTCCTACTTTATATATGATTTCCCAAATATTTAAAAAGAAGAAAAAACAACTTAAACAGAAGAAAGGACCTGCATAAGATCAGTTTGCTCTATGAAACAAAATTTGATATTTACTCTATAAAGCAATAAAAAAACTCAAATCAAACTTTACCATATTAGAGTTAGTGAATATAAAACTTAGGTGTATATGGATAATATCTCTAAGGGAGAAATTACTTTCCTTTTGAGAATGAAAGACGAAAATTTATTTGAATAAGAATTATTGGTTCTTGTGTTTCTGTTGTCCTAGAAAATCATGAATGTCATGTGCCAGTTGTCCTTTCTCAATTATCTAAAATAAAGAATGGAGATATTGAGAAAGAAAAGTTTCCTTCTTGTTTCTCTGAAGTATCTAGAAATTACAGATATACATTGTAATGTCATGAACAGTCAATTTTGCAAAATGATCTCCATTAATGATAAAAATTGCACACAGGATAAGAGACAACAGGCCTCTAGATTTAATAGGTTGCATCTCTTTATTCCCAAATCCATGGTAATTTTAGTCATACTAATACCTTAAGATACCTTCCCCCGACGTAAACAGGACATCTGTAGCCGAGAAACACCAGGCGGAAGGGCTGACTAACCTGAAAAGACACAAAATGTCTGCGCTCAACAAGGATCATACAACATTAAAATGGTCCTAAAATTAATTTTCAAATTTACAAATTTAGTAATCCAGCAAAGTTTCATGCTGTTTCTTATGAGAAGAAGCTACCATTCACAAATTAAAATATTCAATTGAAAACTTGAAATAGATAGTATACCTTCACTAGCTGACATTTTAACTGATCAATTCCTTGAACTTCCAATTTGTCTGTACAAGTATTACTACTCAGATGCACAATTTTTGTTGATAGCATCATTTTTAACTGCTTTAATGCCGATAACCATTTGAAAATGCATATTGTTAAGCTCAGTATGGAGATGCATTAGATGAAAGCATACCTGTTTTTCTCCTTTTGCAACCATTAATCACCTCGATATCTGGTCTGGCTGACTCTTCAGAACTTGAGTATGTAAATCGAATGCGGAAGGAGCTTATACTAGATTTCACACCCTGTATAAGTACATAAATTTTTAAAGGATACCCATCATTTATATGGAACCCGAATGAAAAAAAAAAAACTAAATTAAACATCAGCCCTCCACCAGGAAAGCTAAGGAAGAGTTTGCACTTCCTTTAAAACCATAACATGAAGTTAATTAGAATAAATTTTCTTAGTTGCAGTTGCAAGCTCATTATTTGCCTACTTGATAACTTTCAATTGAAAAAGACAAGAAAAATTGATATTACCAACAGTTTCTCTAAGGTATCACCAATCGACAACTTTAAGGCATCTTTTATGGAATCATTTCCTGATACAGAACTTCCCATGTACCCAAGTTGAGAGGCATACTTTTTTCTCACATACAACCTGAAAGCATGATGTTTTTGCAAGTTATGATCTAACAGAGGCCTCAATATAATAGATGATTACAGATGACACTACAAGAAAATATAGACAACTCATATTCAGATTAAAACTAACACAAGTTACTTTGCCAAAAACAATGGTCAAAATCATAGTAACGTTAACATCATAACACCATGCAGAACAGAGATGTAGGCTTCAACATCACCTGATATTTTATTCAAAAATGAAATGCAGCAACCAAAAGAAAATATCTTTACCAAGCGGCTTGTTCATTTTCTGTGACTAGTGATGGTAACGAAACTTCCAGAGAAAAACTATCAATCTGCCTATGTTCTCTCTTTACAGCTTCCGCAACAACCATAGCAAACTCATGTGCACAATCCTTCTTGATCAACTTTCCATTTTCATCCTGATAGACAAAATCCAAGATGCCTACACAAATTTTACATACTTCGTGATCCAGATCATGTTCATTAGAAGATTGCGGATTACACAGGCCTTCTTTTTCCGTTGAATTATCATACTCCTCATCCTTCTCAAACCCTATTACTTTTTTAACAAAAGCAGTCAAAGCAGATATGGAAAGTGATGGGCGAGAACTAATATGCTCATAAATGCCAAACAGTCGAAAAATGCAGCACACGCAGACCTGCTTCACATGAAGAATTGATAAGTACCCCAAGAAAAATAAAACACTCATCAAAGATGATCAACATGTAGAACACTTATTGATAGGTTTTAATACAAGAAAGGAATCTGTAAACAGCTTTCATAATAAAAAGAAAAAATCTTTTCCCATAATATCAAACTTTGAGGAAGGCCAATTTGAATTATTGGAGAAAAGTTTTCAAACAATGCTACAGAAAATTTCCAGTCCATGCATAGTTACAAAGAAGTAGTGGCATCCTTCGGAAATCAAAATCACAAACTTCGACTAAGTTTCTGAAAGCAAAATCCTAGCGCTGACCTAGAAATTTTTTAAAATGCGAAAAATAAAAAAGGTTTAGAAATAAAATTAAGATTCTAAGGTGAAATGGGACGAACCCCGCGTGAGAATAATTCTCTCACAGCGGCAGCGGGAAGATATTGAATGGCATCTTTAAGAAGCTTCAGCTCTCCGGCGGTGGTGAGAGCCGCCTCATCGCCGGAGGGAAGATTCTCGGCTTCAGCGGCCATTGGGAGTCGATTGCCGTGCAGTGGCGGCAGTTAATTTTTGAAGCTTTTAGCTTTATTTGGTACTACTGAGTAGTTTTTCAGTGGTTTAACCCCCGTTTTTACCTCCTCTGGAAAAGATAACCTTTATTTTAGGTTTGTTTATCTAATAATTAACTAAAATCAAAATTGCACATAATATTTCATTATATTCAGATTGATTAAAAAAAAAAAGTGGATGTATTGGAAAGATATTTTATAGAGTAATTAATTAATAACTTAACAATATGTAATGAGATATATCTTTAAAAAAAGATTAAATTAATGAATTGTGTATATTAAAAATATTTGTAAATTATATACCCTTTCTGTCCAAAAGGAAATCCACCTTCATTTTTTAAAATATTAAGAAAAACAAGCCAATTTAATTAATCTAATTATTTTGAATCACAATTAAACTTATTATATAGCATCTATTCAATATTTTGTCAACATTTTAAAAACTAAAGAAAATTTACGGGAGAAAAATGCAGTGGATTAGACACGAAAACAAAGAGTAAAGAAGGGTTGAAGTTTTACTAAGAGTAGTAAATGTCAACAAATAATTAATAATGTTATTTTAAACTTTTACCCGATAACTACTCTCAAAACTATATAATTGAAAATAAACCATTTTTTTTAATACCTATATATAGTGTAAAACCATGAACTGGAAATAAAAATCATTCTGAACAAAAATTACGGCCTGATCAATCAATTGCTTAATTATTTTTCTTTTTCAATCGCTTAATTATTTCTATAACTTTAGCAGAAAATATAATATATAAAGACACTCCCAGATAAATTTAGGTTCTCTCTTTTGTATGCTGAACATAAAGTCATCTTCAACTGTTTATCGCAACCATATGTTGTAATCTTTATAGTTACATGGAGTTTAATTTAATAATCGAAGCTTAAAATACATCTCTTTTCCTTTACTAAAAACTCAGCACAGCAACTTACAATAAGCCCCACTGCTAATTCCATTTATTTTATACCAAAAGGACAAAGTAAGCCAAAGCCTTCGGACAATATTACGCATGCTTGCTTATTCTGGAACCGAGGACACCAATCCGCTGAAAATATCATTTTGTGAACCTTCAAATTCAACAACCACGATTCAGAGAGAGCTACTTAAGCGATTCAGATCAATAAACCCAGAAAGCACGGCTCTGTTCCTCTCCTTCACCTTCACCTGATACAATACTCTGCACACAAGTAACCCTTATCAGGGAATCCCTATGTAAAGAATTAGATGTCCCATTTTGAATCAATGTTGTAATCTCGCTTTTTTTAAAAAATAAAAATTTAACTAAATTAAGAAATAGGATATTCATTTCCATACAACTAAAATAAAAATTTAACTAAATTAAGAAATAGGATATTCATTTCCATACAACTCAAATTGGCAAAAGGAACATTCAATTCTTGATTGAAGGAGTATTTCTGAGGTTAACTTTTCACAAAAGCCAAGATACTCCTGACCTATTGAACAACTTCAGTTTTTATAAAAATCTGTATGGCTTCCAACTTACCTCAGGCCATCAAGCCACATTTCTGTTATCAGGGTCTCGCCAGGATAAAAATGCAATAAAAATCTGCAAAATATGTTCTTGATCATGTTTTGGTCTCCTCCACAGATGCATTTAATCACAGCCCTAACTGCAAATCCGAGTGTGCAGAGTCCATGTTGTATAGGACGAGAAAACCTATTCAAGATGGTAAATCAGGGACTTAAGCATAGTGAAACCTCAGGCAAATCAAGTAAAGTAAATGCTTCAGTTCTTTCTAGAAGCATAACAAAGAAACTATAGCTGAGAAATAATTTCTTATGGTACGCCAATAAAGAGGAAAAGAAAATATCAAAGTTCCAATTCTAAAATTTCTAGATGGACTCTCATTTCCAAGCAAGAGAAATGAAAAAAGGTTCATAAGGCTTAGAAATGAGTGGCATGGAAGCTTCAAGAGTTTCCCAATATCTATTATTGTCAAAGCAACTCAAAAAGTTTCTTAAAACTATTAATTTCGTGGACTTCATAATTTCAGCACTTCTAGATACCACCAATGCTTAGAACGGTGAACTTTCTAGATAACCACCTACCTACACAATACTACAAAAAACAAGAAAAACCAAAAATGTTGATTAAGTCCATGAACCAGTGCATATATGATTCCTGAAAAAAGCTAAAGGAAAGAAAAATAAATTAAAAGTTGAGGCTATTTTATTAAAGATATCTACCCGGCAACTTCTGCAATCTTCGGATCTGAATGCAGAGGATTGTAATCTCCAGAAAGCCTATAAAGTAAAGCCTGCAGAATGCTAAAGAAATTCATCATCTGAACATGTCCAATATTTCATGCAAAATAGCAAGTGTCAGGAAATATTATCAGAACAAACGTAATTGCATCAGTTCATTCACCCATGGCAGAAAGAAAGAATTAGAATAACTCAACAGGGTACTTGTTTTTCAAACACCCAATGAATGGCTTGATTATGAAACATAGCAAGGAAGTTTACTTAGAAGTTGAAAAGTTATGAATGGAAGAAACCAGACGATAGGCATCTGACATGTGGAGGGAGGGAAATAAATGTAAGTGACAGAATCAACAAGAATAACTGTTGATTTCAAGAGTATTAAGTGGTGATTTTCGAAAATTCATTATAATTTATAAGCAAGGGTCAGTTCCAAACACCATTAGCCACAATACGCGAGGAAGATATAGAGACATCAATTAGGATACTGAAATGAAAGCAATTTTTCGGCAGTGAGAGAATTTATCCACAATATTCAAACAGATCCATTATGAACTCTTCTAAGCATTCCATGAATCATCCATTATCACCATATGATTCTGTCTTCAACAGAAACTATTATTTGAATAGTAACAGAATCAGTTCAACATAAACCATAATGATTTTCCATCCAATTGATAAAAGACTTATTCATTGTGTAAAACAGTGAAATGACATTAATATGAGAAAAGAGAAAGAAGTAACAGAGAAACATTGAAAAGACAAGAGAAAACCAAATAGCTTCAATTTCATAACCTACAAGCATCATATATCAGATGGCAACATGATTGATGCTCTCGGTGTACAGCCTGTTTATAATTTTGGCATTTGCAAGCAAGGCATGCAAGTTGAACACCAGTGAATGAATACATGGTCCACATAAAAGAACGGTTGATTAGCATCAGTCTTAGCATACATGCCTGAGATGGTTGTGTGCATTCCTCAAACACAGCAAATGGTTGACTTTTTGGAATTCTAGAAGCTGATGTTTGATTCCTTGGATAGTTGGTATATGAATATGGTTCAGATGTTTTTGAGAAGCCACCAGCACCTCTCAAGTAGATAGCCATCCTGCATGATAGAAAATGGTGTATTAAATGGATAATAGCAATTTACCACTGAAAGTTCAATTATTACTTACCTATTCATGCATATCAAATCACCAGACTCTTTCTCATAACTCAGAATATCAAATTCAACGATAGCCGCCTTACCTGCAGAGAATGAACATTGTTTGAAAACATTGGTTCAGACAGCCAACAGTAAACACTGTTGCTTGGTTTTCATTAAGTGAAAAGGTTAACTTTTCAAAACTTTTTTGACAACCTCTTCAATGATAACTCCATATATAGATGACTTGCAATATTAGGGCAATAGTCTTTCGACAATTCTGCAGTTTGGGGTGGGGAAATAGGGAAACAATAATGTTTACTAAACAACTTTAAGTTCAATTTTCATTATGAAATATTTAAGTTGTTTTTCTTGTCCTTATATATTGCAATCGAGGACCTACTTTGATTCTGCTAGAAGACTTTTATTATGTATATGCAAAGTCAATGATCATAGAATAACTGTTTATTTCAAACAAACCTTTATCATGTAGTCCAGAAATACTTGCTTTACTCTGTATCTGCACAGATAAAAGACGTTTTGAAGAAGTTATATGGGAAAATAGTCAAATGTCAACATGCTAGATTCTCAAAGACAAAATTTAAAACATCTCACTCCAGAGTATTATAAGAATGCACTTCCAGGATATCCAGACAATGTCATTGTCTGTGAGGCCACAATCTAAAATTTACATGGGGAGCAATAATTGCCTGTGGCAGCAGTTAATTTGTGAAACTGGAAACATGCAAATTGCCTGGGGCAACCTGAGATTTATTTAGGGAGACCTGTCTAAGAACCAAATATTCAACAAGATTCTCTTTTTTATTTTGTTTTATTTTTTTTCATGTTCATGAATTTAATTTCTCTTTTTTTCTTCGCAAACAAAACTTAAGATTGATGCCGCAATAGAAACAATTACTTTTACAAAACTCACTACTACCCATATGTTGGCTTCCAGCTAAATTGATTGTTTTAGACACGAACATGAACATCCTTCATAAGGCCAGGAATATCAAACAAGATAAATCTTTTGATTTTTCTGAAGATTCTTAGCTATAATGATTGTTTTAGATACGAACATGAACATCCTTCATAAGGACAGGAATATCAAACAAGATAAATCTTTTGATTTTCCTGAAGATTCTTATATTTTCAGGGAAAGTCAAATGGTGCATGGTCATTATTATATGCTGCATTTCATTTCACAGATAGCACCCAATTAAGTAGGAATAATAAGGTAACAAGGATCTTGCACTAAGAAACTTAATATCATATTTGCTTAGGGTCCTCACTGTTATGGCATGCCTCTTTGCAATGCTATTAGCTAAAGTTTTAAACTTCCATGCAACTTGAAGCAGTCACCAACTTAAACTACTAAAGGAAAGATGCTTGAACATTCTGTCCTGAATGCAAAAAGCTCATTTTGCAAAATTACTCTTCTACAGCAGAAATCATATAAAGATAATACATGAAGACTTGAAGAGAAAATAAAACATAAACCATGTTACTTGATTGTTTCATGTTGAATTGCATTGCAATCTAATTGCAATTCGTGTTCTTAAAAATGTTATGAACTTGAGAATATAATCAATTTTAATTGCTTGGCATGATGAATATGAACCTGGTAACTTGACCTTTCAATTTCAAGTAGATACAAAACAAGAACAATGCAGATTAAGCCCATTACTACTCTGGTTTACTATTTCCCATTTCTCATTCAAGAATATCTCTTCAAAAATGCTTACACAAGCATTAGATGGAAGCGGCTTGTAGATTTGAATGTATTGTTGTCCATGCAATAGAAGGCGTGGATCAAACCTAAGAGATTCAACACGCTAATGTTATTCACGCAGATAACAAATCATACACTGTGAAACATGAACAAAGAATAGTAATCTCAATTCCGTCATTTAAAAAATGAATATCACTTACTCCAATTGCTGGAGTTGGGTAATTTGATCAAGAAATCCATAAGAAAACACACTAGCAAGGGTTGGCAAGACCTGGAATACACGAACATCACAAACTATAATCACATGAACCAATTCATCCATTATTTTCCCCCAAACCGCTACAGAATATAAAATTAGTCATCAACTAGAACAACAGAAGACACCTGAATGTGTTGCTGTCCCTCCGAATGGTAAACAAATTTGAGTTCCTTGTCATCTACAGCATCCTTTGAACATGCCCCTATCCCAAGGGCGTATAAAGCAGCATCTCTTTCAGTATAAGTTACTGTTTTCTGCAAAATTAAGACCCCATGACTTCAGGTAAGCAATAGAATAATTGATCTCGGTATAAATTCATAAAAGCAGAAAAAAAAAAAAAAGTTGAGTAAACCTCTTCGAATTTGTGAGAAATGACAAGCTGAGGATCAAAGTCGGAACGGGAAGCCATAGATTAGAAGCTATAGAATATCAACGAAGATCATTCACAATTTCGCAACCGTCGAAATACTTAACAACAACAACATCAACATCAGATTGGGAATTCTTACGATTAAGTTGAAAAAGCAGTGACGGAACTGAGAAGGAATGCCCTTTTCTTCAACCCATCCAAGAAGATAAGACTGTATGACTCATCTGTATCAATTATTTCATCAGATATGCAAATTAGAAAAGTCAAGTTGCATTACCGAATGCGTTGCATTTGCAGGATTGGAAGATTGTAACGGGTAGAAGTTCAGAAAATCTATGTTGTAAAGATTTTGATGGTTAGAAACAAAATATGTCATAACTTTTAAGGACTAATTTAATAAATAACCCAATTCAACTTTTCATTTAGACTTTTGTCAAGATGTGGATACTGAGGAAAAAATTTTATCTCCGTATATGGATATTCTCATTCATATCAAATGAAATAAATAAATTGAAATTCAAAATATATATATAAGAAAAAAAAAGTTTATTTTATAAGATTTTTTATGATCTGATTTAATTTCAATTATAAGATTCATATCCATATACATAGATTTGGTTCATATCAAAATTTTTAATCTTAAAAGGAAAATCTAAAAGAGTTTATTTACTTCTATTAGTAATGTTAATTTTGTTTATTTCAATTTTGTGTAAGTGATGATGAAGTGAATGATGGTCGTCCAAAAGTGAAGTCATATACATAGATTTGGTTCATATCAAAATTTTTAATCTTGGAAGGAAAATCCAAATGAGTTTATTTACTTCTATTAATAATGTTAATTTTGTTTATTTCGATTTTGTGTAAGTGATGATGAAGTGAACGATGGTTCGTCCAAAGGTGAAGGATGGGGAGGAACTTCCTCCCTAGCTACTTCTTATTCTTTCAATTAAATATGGTAAATAAAGATTTGGTTTATTCATAGATTTGGAACTTTGACCATTTCAAATTCTTTCCCACACATTTCGTCTCTCTTCTTCATTCCTAGTTTTGAAAATTTTCTACTACCATCATTCCTGTTGTGCCATCCTCTCATCACTTTTTTCTACAATTGATGATCAAAGAATAGACATTGAAGAGCAGATTGCCTAAAAGATTTAGATTTCGGATGGAAGTGACAAAATATTAAAATGTAAGAGTGCCTTCGTAAATGCTGTTTTTATCCATTATCTCTTTACAGTTTTACTCAAATTTATTTGAACAAACACATCTTCAACTTATGAAAGATTTTGGTTGCTAAGTTGTTTTTAGATTAGATTTTCAATAGAAAATTTTTACTATTGTCCCTAAAAAACTTGTATTCAAATTCAATTTATTTTATTAACAAAAAAAAAATATTCATTTGTTTTTTTAACTAATATAAATCTCACTTTACTGTGTAAAATCTCCTTTCATAATTTGTGCAAAATCCTTTATTTAAACAATTAATTAGTCATTTTTATTTTTTGTATATAATAACTTATGGGATTTAATCTTGTACAAGCAATTAATTTCACTTTCTTACCTTTTTTTTTCTCTTCTTTTTGTTGAATCTTATCAAATTTAAGGATTTAAGAAAGAAAAAGATAAGGAGAAAAGATAGATACATGGAGACTGGAAATCACCAGATTTATTATATGAAATAATATATGATGCTGTTTGAAAACAAAATACAGAGTTTAGTGTTTGATAAAGAATTGAGACCTCGAGCTAAGGTCATACATAAATGATATAACAGTAGTTCAGAGTAAATCCACGATGGTCCGTCCCAAGGCTTGCATGGTTGCTGAATTGGCATCCAAGACCTTAAATTACTAGCACTACTCTTGCTTACTCTTTTCCCTAAATCCTTCTACAAACCCAGAAAAACTATGATCATAATTTACTCAAAAGCTAATAGACTCAACTGAACCAGCCAGAGTTACATGTGGGAGGGATTTTGTTCCTATCGTGTGTTTTTGCTAGCTTACAGTGGCCGAGTGTGGCGACCGGAAGCCCTGCCACAAAGAAGTGCATTCTTTGGAATGGGGAATTCATCCCTGAGAGATGTTGATGCTGTGTAAACCCTCATGTATAGTTGCTGTCCAAGATATTGTCTTGCCCAGAACTCTGTTCTCAGGTTCCACATCCCCACATTGTCAAGGGCCAAATAAATAGCAGTCCATGACTTTGGATATACCTGCAGAATCCACAAATCCACCAGAATTCGGTGTCAGTTGTTTTTCTCATAGGTCAAGCGTTTAAATAGTGCATGGTTTTCTAAGTCTAGTCAAGAAAGCCCCTCAAAATGAATTTTGGATTACGTCAAAGTACGATGATCATATTACTTGGGCAATGCAACTGTTGAAATGGAGATGTTTCCTGATTGGATTTCATCATCTTACCTGAGTGGTGCAACGTGATACTGCGTCTCTGAGATTGTATTGGTTCCTACTAGTAGAAGTCCACTGCCCTCCATCCATTCTGCATTTGCAAAATAGTATCAAGATAAGAAAAGAGAAGGCAAAGAAATCATGCCTAACTGGACGATGGTTTTTCAGGAAACTTACCCTACTACCCAGAAGGAGTAGCCATTAAGATGCCAACTTTGGACGATGTTTTCATTGTTTTGGAATACAATTTCAATGAAGGCTCTGTAGTCAACACCCAGAACAGATGTGTCAAGGTAAATTCCTCCTCCAGTAGGTCTATCAGATATGCTGCCAACACGGAATACTCCACCGATATTGAAGAAATCAGCAAGTTTCAGGGGAGTATCTGCAGGCACGAAGGACACGCTGTTGACAGCATACCTCTGTTTGCCATTAACTTGACCAGCAGAATTATCAAGAATGATGGTCCTAGTCGTGTTAATCATACCATAGTGGTATGAACCTTGTGGATTCGGCCTTGGTCCACTTGCGGTAAGATTTGTCCTACAAATAGAATACATAAAACATTGTTGGTTCAAATGAATCAAAAGCAAAATGCCAAGAATTATATAACTTCTCAGCGTAACAAGAACTGGTACCTAATAGCACGGGCTTGGCTGAGTGACCAATCAATTTGGATGGTTGGTCCACCAGGAATTGGACCAGATACAGGCCGGTTTGAGTTACTGTAATGAAGAACACCGGTGGTAGTGTTGACCTGAGTGGTGAAACGGGTCGACACGACAATGTAGTAGTCCTGAGGTGGCTGATCAGCTGTAACGAGAACTGAGTAGGATTGGCCAACGTGAACATCAAGTGAGGAGAAGGTAGTTTGAAGGGTGTGGGTTCCTTCCACTTCCACCAACTTCATCTTGTGTCCTTGAATTCGGAAGTTGAGGGAATTTTGCAATCCCACATTTGATATCCTAAATCTATAAGTTTTTCCTATGAGAAAAATTAAAAAAAAATAAATTAAAATGACAATTCATGATGAAGGGTCAAGGACAACAGTGAAGAAATGCATTGCATGGAGAAAGAAACATATAATGTAATGCATACCTTGTTCAACACTGAAACCGGCACCACCAGGGCCACGTCCATTGATGAGTATTCCATCAGGGAAACGCAATTTCTTGCCTCTGTCAAGAATTGCTTTCAAGGCCTGCATACACAAAGAGCGATTGAAGGAGTTATCAGAGGGAAAACTTCAAGACCTAAAGTACCGGCTTGTCAATTATCAAAGATAATTTAATACATCTTGAGATATACGTATAAATGATTATCACCTCTGATTTTACATAAATTAAAACATAATAAATTTATTTTTATTATGTCTAAAATATTATTTATCTTTTATATAATCATAATTATATTTTTTACAATAAATGAAAAAATATATTAAATAAAAAACAAAACATAATAAGTATACATTATAAAATAACTTACAGTCAAACAAAATAATAAAGTACTATTTTGTTAGCATCACAAGAATATATATATTTTTATTTTTGATGTTAAAGTGTTTAACATTAATAAGGGCAGTGTTTCTTTTTGGGACAGAGTACATTTTTTTTCAAGTTATTAAAAATGTTATGATATAGTACATTAAAACATTTTTAATAATATGAATAAAGTAAAATTTTCTTTATAATTTTACAAAAAAAAATCAAGAAAATAATTATTCCAATGGGTTTGGTCAAGACGTGTCCACTGCCCACAATTTTATCATGAGTCATAGCTGGGCCCTTATAGTTTTGGGCCCGAAGAAACACAAATAAGAATGGACCAAAATAAAAGACGGAAAACCTATTTATTAGTATTACCCATGTGACAGGCATGTTCGTTACCGATACCAACTCACAATCAGAGCAACTACCAAAAATCTCCATTGGCCATATCTCCATTTTGGCACCAACACCATTTCTAGAACTTTTTGAGGAGTTGCTATTTAATTATTAACCGTCGATTTTAAGTTTATTTCGAGTTTGATTTTTATTTCTTCTTGTCGTGATATGTAAAAGAATGAAGAGGATGAAAACTTACGGTGTGATTAGACTTGTACCAATCTCCGATTAGAACAGTATAATCACCAGCCGGTTCATCGAAAGGAACTGGTATTTGAGGCCTGCTCAGAATTCTAATTCCTCCGAAGCCACCAGCTGCCTTGTGGAATGCTAGAGAAGGGTAGTAGTAGAAGCTACCAATTTGATCCTTTACTTGAAGAATGTAGGTGAAGTTCTTTCCCGGAGGAATTGGGCATGTTGTCCCGTAAACCCCATCTTCGTATGAGTTTCTCCTATTTTGAATACCATTCCTGTATTCACCAAAAACAGAGTTCAAGATTTCAAATAAATACATGAGAATTGGAGACAGTAAAAAACATAAAAGAATTCCCAAATATGCCATGTTGGATCAATCAAGAAACAACTCGGAAATGACGTTCTGCGGCTGCGGCCCTCTCTGGCAGTTACAGTTTTATGCACGCATAAACAGATCAAATATAAATAACAGAATAAAAATGGCTTTTCGTTTGACAAAAAGATATGGAACCCCATTTCAAGAAAGCAATCAGCTTTATGGCTGCCACCCTCCATTTCACACAGTTCAAGAAGCGGTAGATCCGTCAGAATTTTTCATTTCCACAAAACTCAAACGGTAAATGGGTTTCTTAAACACTACTCTACCCTATAAAACTATCTAAGCTAGCCTAAATAGTTCGAAGAGTAGGGATTGCTAGAACCCTTTGGGACCATAAATAATAAGGTCATCAAAGCCCAGCTTACAGACAGCAGGAAACAGGTGGGGATTCTAGATAGTCAATGACTCCATGTGCTAGCAGAAGGATAATGCAACCCCGGAATACAACAATAACGTCAAGACCACGTGGTTGTTTTCTATTCTCATTATATGATTATGATTCTTTGAAGTCTTTGTTTAGAGTGACAAATGAATAAACAAACAAAGATCTTTGTTCAAATGAGTTGTAATTCTCATATATACCACTTGGAGGACGCCAATTGATATTGTGTGCACACATTCTTTGTTCTTTTTCTTTTTTTTTTTCTTAATACGAGCATTTTTTTTCATTAAAAAAGGATTTATAAAGTTCAATTTGATTCAGCTGTTTACCAGCACGGTAGATTATAGATCCCACTCAAGATCATAGAACAAATCTTGAAAAGATTTACCAAAAAAAGTAATGTACAAACTTTGAGAAACCTCATCGTGCAGAAAGATGAGTAGCTACGGACTTTAATTAATCTATAATCATGTACGAACGGTGAGATTTGTTGTATAGTCCTGCTGCACGGAAATTCTTATCTTCCTCCGTCATAGCAGCAATTTTCAAGACTTTTAATGCTCATAATCACAAAACCTATTTAGCCAGCCCACGAACTACCTACGTCTGCACATGGCTCAGCTAAAGTTCACGTGTTTGTACTTTATTCAGTTCACAATCTTACTTCTTAACTAAATTAGCAGGCAGATACCGAAATATTCCAAACCAAAAGTTCATAAGTCTATAGAAATTCATCCTCTGTAGTGTTGATTAGATTTTCCCAGTAATTACCACTTGAGCCCGGTTCACATTTGTAACCAGAATGTCTCAAATCTCGAGGACTACTTTGAACAAAATCTCAATACAGGTAATTGGTAGACTTTAGAAGAATTATATAGAAGTGGAAGAATGAGCATGTTTTTGTGCTTTACCAGGAGAGAAGGAAAGGCTCATCTAAGCTGTTGAAGACATTGATAATGAGATTGTCATTGGTAACACAGTGAATATCAGGACCAGGGAATTGCCCATTGATCAAAATTCCCTGAAAAAACGAGCAGATCAGCCACATTGATACACGGATCAAACTCGTTCCACCAATACCAATATAACTCCAACAACAAAAAATCTAATACACTACTTTTCAGGGAAAACAAACCTGTTGTCGAACGCCAAGAGGATAAATGTCACCATAAGTAACATTCCAAGTAAAGAATCTGTAGGGATTTTCAGCATTAACAATTGCGAAAATTGCAAAAGTAGCAACCAACAGGGCCGCTAATTTTAGCGGCATTTTTGCCATGAACAATATGATAGTAAGATTCTAGATTTGTCACTGAAGCAGAGAGTTGGGAAGGGGGGGAGAGAGAGGGAAGGAGGGAGGGAGGAGATGGGATGAAAGTGAATGATGAGGAATGGCATATTTAAAGTGCGGTACAGAATATTAAATATAAAATTTTTTTTCAAAAAACAAAAAGAGTCACAGAAGAAACAGTGTTAGTATTTTCAGTGATTAATGGCCGTAAGGAAAGGGAGGGAAACATTTACATGAATAATTTCTTTTTTTAAAAAAAATAATAAATTAAAAGAATGAAATGGTGTGAAAGAAAAAAAACAACTGAGGTGTCGGTGATGGCCGTTGGGGTCCACTAGTACCAAATAAGGGTCCAATGGTCTCCCACATGCAATCTGTTCTGTTCTGCCATTACCATACGGGCCGGGCCCTTGGGTGGTCAAGCATTGCTAGTGGACACTTAAGACGAAATTGATCAATCAGTTTAATTTAATTTAATTTAATTTAATTTAATTGACCAAATAAGCATTGCTTTGCTAGTAAATGACTTTAATTTAATTAAAATTATTTTTTAATATCAATCGGTTTACTGCTGAGAATTTAGTTAAATTTCAATATTTTGTGAGGTATTTTAGTGCTTCCTTTGTCATTATTTTATTAATTTTTACTATATTATTTATATATTTTTCTTTTTCTAATCAATATAGTTAGATGGATTAAAATCATAAATAGAAATATTTTAACAAAAAATATATATTATCTTAAATTTAATAAAATGATGACTAGCAATTTATAAATAATGAAAGATATATTATATGTTTAGAGGATAATACATTGCCTATTACATAATCACTTATTATCGATTTCATTGAATTAACCTTACATAAATGTTTTTTTTATAAGATACTAAAATTTTATTTGTACTAGCAGTATGCATAGTAAATAAAGAATGTTTTACTTTCTAACTTAATCAAATTTTTTTTAATGAAAAATAAAGAAAGTTATATTTTAAAAAAATTGTCAAAGAAAAACAAAACCGAGGTAATACTACTCTTTGTTGGAAATAAAGGTTTGTTTTTAAATTAATGATATTTTTTTCTTTAAATAAAGTAATTGCACTATTGTTGTTATTAATAATATATTTAGTAGTAAGATTGCATGAATTAGTAAGAGATAATTATTTTAAATCAATTATATTTTTAAAAATTTTCATTAAAATTATATTCTTTCAAAAGGATAAACATTTAATTTTTGAATGTATTCTTAATGCCAATCATCTTCAAAATATTTTTCTTTATAGAAAATTCAATTTTTAACTAATATTGTTCTCTCCTTCAATTGAACTCTCTCACATAGGGGCAAACCCTATCATAGGAAAAAAAGAAGCTGTTGATGGAGCAAAATTTGTACTCTGGATCGCCTCATAGATCACACAGCTTGCACACACGCAAGAGCAAAAGGAAAACATAAGATCGGTGTTGGGCACATGGACAAGAAAATAATTTTGATGATCAAATCAGTTCAAATTCAGGTAGAAATATTTTTATAGAAGAAATAAAGAAAAGTGTTTCTTGTGTGATCGAGATTTAGTTGGTATTATTTTTTTCCTCATGGTCAACTTCCCTTCTAATTCATGCATGGCTACCTCCATTTTGAATCTTGTGGTTTTTCTAAATGGGGCACTTATTTTTTAAAAAATATGATGCGTATTGGGTTTGATCTTAATCTCGTCATTAAGGTCACTACCGACCTCTTATCAGATCATCTCATTATATCTTCAATGTTTCTTTGTGGCCTAAATATACCATCTTTTTTTATTTGTTTACCTAAACATTCCTGAATCTTATTAGACATCCTCTAACTTAAATTTAATCTTAAAAAAATAATTATACTTAAACTCTTGATCTTATTCATAACCGGCTTAACCCCATTATTTATAATTTTAAGTTTCACTATTAAATTACATCAAACTAACTTATAATCTCAATAAACATTATGCTAATTATAAAAATAATTTAATAAACTAAGAAAAAATTAAAGATTTTTTAAAATTAAAATCAAAGTGAACATTTAAATCATTCGAGACGAATGTTGCTTTCACTTAAAATGACTTGTATTAATTTTGTATGTTTGTTTCATATGGATATGCTAAAACTATAGTACTGTCTATGCATAAAAGAAATTTGCCAGTGACACATCAAATAAAACTTAATCATCATGTGTTACGTTTTCCTATGAGGCTCGGGCAACCTTTGAGGCTGCAAATCAAATGAGAGGAACCTGTGTTGTTGGTGATGGTAGGCGTTTTGACGCCACCCACGGAATTTGCATGTGCTAAGTTAAAACTGGCAGGTCCCACCCAACCCTCGCTAACCCTCTCGCATGAACTTTCCACTTTCCTACTAGCCTGGTAGCCCCTTTCAAATCTTTTAAAATTTTTTTTATTACAACAAACAGTTATTTTATTAGTTTTTAAAATAAATATTTCATCATTTAGAATTTTACCATTGACTTTTTTTTCTTTAATGTAATATGTTTGACTTTTAATGTGTTCTAGTGAATATTATATTAATAAAAATTTAATAAATATTTATAAAAATTAAAGTATCTTTAAGGATATATTTATCTTAATATATAAAATATATTAAAAATGATAATTAAATATTATGAGTTAGATTTTTATTAATATTTTATTAATATAATAAGGAATGGTAAATATGTAATGGGAGATTCAAAACTTTAAATTAATTATTATAAACACTTAAATTAAAAAAATTGATTAAAGATACTATATTAAAAGTTTATTTATTTTAAGATTTGGAACATTTAAAACCGGAGGATGGAGTATAATATTTGAAGAAGAAAGAGTACTGCTCACTAAAATGCTACTATGAGATGTAACTAGGGTTCGTTTAATCTGTTAATTAAAATTGCCAACCCATGATTAAATTTTTTTTTTTTTTAAAGAAAAATAATTGGGAAGTCTACATAGTAGTAGTCCAGGATTATTTCTTGTGTGACAATCAAGAAGTGATTTAAGGATAAGTATTTAAAGGCCAGATATCTTTTATTATATATTTATATGTCATTTTATATTATATTAATAAAAAATATTTTATATATAATATTTAATTATTATTTATATATATTTTATATATTAAATTATAAACAAATAAATTAAATAATAAACAACTTTGATCATTTAAAAAGATATACTCCTTCCGTCCCACAATATAAGGTTTTTGCAGCCATTTCACATAGATTAAGGAGCATTGAATTTAGTTTTGTTATGTCAAAAATACCCCTTTTCTCACACCCCCTTAATTACATTTCTCTTTCTTTGTAATAAATGAATGAATATATCAATGGAGGGCAAAAATGAAAAAAACATTATAATGATGCATTGATAACTGTAAAACGACTTATATTGTGAGATAAAGAAAACACCCTAAAACGACTTATATTTTGGGACGGAGGGAGTATTAAATTATTATTAATATAACTAAGAATATCTGGAGTAATAATTAAATGTCCACTAGAATGGGGCGGTTAAAAAAAATTAGCGAGTAGCATGTTTTTTTTTTTTTTTGATAACCCAGGTTCCAAGCTTATACTTGACTAATCCTGGACCCCCCAAGTACCCGCCCCTAAGCCACATGGAGGATGTAAATCGAGGGATATGCACCAGATGGATTCCACGACATGACGCCTGTACACACCTTAGCGAGTAGCATGTTTCAAAGATTCACAGAGGATATTTGGAATTTAGGCACCGGCCGGGCAAACAGCTAATGCTCCAATTATTTTACTAAGGTGATTATACTTAGGAATTTTAAACTAATTCCTTTCACGTGCAAGAAGGGGGGCTTCCAATAACACGTAAAAAGGGATTTGTCTTTTTGCCTTCTCGTCTCAAGCACTACAAATTTTGAATATAGGTAACAATAACAGCAAGCAATTAGTTTCCTTTTTTGTTCATTTCTTTTGTTTTCATTCCAATTAGTAACCTTGTCACAATAATTTATAAAATTATAATAAAATAGTTTAAGCGATGAGTAACATTTATTTATAGTTTATTTTGTTTTGTTGCGTTTGAAAAGTAACATTTTTCAAAAAAAAATATATTTTTTCAAAACCTAATAATACTGGAATAGTAGAATTAAAGGTTAAATATCCATTTCAGTCGTGTTCGGAGTTCAGATGGTAGTTCAATCAATTTAAGGTGATGTGAAAATTATTTGGATAGAATACAAGAAACTATTTCCTAATATTGAATATTCTCTAATTGGTAAAACTCTTTTCTGAGATTCAAATTTAGATCAGTCCAATGTTTGCCCATTTTTCTAAAGCTTTAGTCACTTTTAATAATAATAATAATGATGATGATGATGATGAAAAAAATAATAATAATAAATATTATGAAATGGAATTTTAAATCTACATTTTAAAAGACATAGAAAAGTCAAAAGAAACAAAAGTATAGGAAATTCCATCGGGAGGGATGGAGACACAGCTGGCGCTTTCTGGACGATGGAAAATTCATCTCAAGTCAAGTCAAACCTTTGATGATTCGAGATGATGATGATGATGATAAACAAAGAGTGAGTAGTATATGGCCAATATCAAGTTCAAAACTTCCGATTCCCATCCCTTTGCTCAAGTAAGGTTAACTTATACTGCTTCACTTTCACTTTCTGAGGACTTTGTCTTCTTCCATTTTTCACCAGTCACTTTTTCTGGAAATGCTGCTGTGTTACTCGTTCAGTCAATAGCAGACATGCATGCATGCATCATCATACATACATGCATACTCTTTTGGACTTTAGTTCAAAGTTAAGTGTGGAATCAGCGAATCATAAAAGTTCAAATGTCTTTCTGAGTGCGCTTCCATTTCTTCTGCCAAAACTATTGCCAAATATGTGTATGAATATAGCAATAGTTGTATACAAATTAATATAGTCTGCATAAAAAAAAGGTATATGTCATAACATTATATAACATTTTCATAAATTTAAATATTTATAAAATTTAGAATTAAATATCTTATTTATTAAAAAATTTTAATATAAAATTTCATTAACTATTTAAAATTTTATATCGGTTAATTTAAATAGTTCACCACTAATTACATTAAATTATTACTAATGAAAATGATAAAGTGTTAATTTTAAAATTAAATTTTGAAACATTGGCGAGTGGTCTAGTAATTACTACATAGAATAGATAGTCATAGATATGACATGCGAAGTGTGATGAGGAGAGTCATAAAATTGGAAGCTAAGGCAAAGTACAAGGAAGACTCAATTGTGTTGTGTTGTGTGAAGCCATGTGCCATAATTGCCGAGACTATCATATGATTATTGTTTTACTTTTTTTTGAATAAATAATCAAATTATTATGGAGTAATGAACCCGCAACGCGGCATATCTGACTGTCACCTTCTGCCCCACTTTCCACTCCACTTATCTGTATTGGACTTACTATTTAATTTATTTATGAGCTAAAAATTAAGTTGGGAGATTTTTTTTTTTTTTTACATATATACAAATAATATGCTCTATTTGGAACTTAATTTTTCAATTTCTCCATTTTCTTTTCTTCAAAGAAACTCACGTAAAGATAGAACAAGATCTATATGTTGCCAATGTATCCAAATGCACTCTAAACAAATTGAATAAATATTCTTTATCTTAAGTATTTAGAATTAAATATTATATTATTAATTAAAATTTTAACATATAAATTTATATTGTTATTATATTAAAACTTATACGAAGAGTAATCTCTTTTATTGTGTATATTAACATTTAATTTTTGAATAAAAGAGTAATATATATATTTTTAAAGAAATATTTAATTGAAAAAGGAGGGAGACAAGTATGCTGTTGTCCACAAGGGAAGTAGTTAGAAACATTTGAACATATAGATAGATACATCAACTGAACGTAGGACCGGTTGACCGCAATCAGTGGCTTCCTTCTACTACAAATTCTTCTTCCTTTGGCCGTCGGACAAATGAACAAAAGCAATGATGGCGGGATTAATTAAGTATAAATATAATTAAGGATCACAAAATCGAAATTAAGTCTTGAGTAACCATTCTCCTATTACACACATACTTATATAAAAGTATTGTGTTAAACTATATAACTATTACTTCGCTGTATTTCTTAACATTAACATTATACATATATATCAAATTCATATATACGAATACCGTTTCATTCATATAAAGTCAAGTTATTCTTTATAGAATTTTGCTAAGTATACCGATACACATATCAATAAGTACACATAACAAAACCCTAAATATAAAATTAACAGAAATTGAATATTTTATTATCAGTGTTTTAATTCATCATGTGTATGCACTGATATACTCCGTATAATTAGAAGAGTCAATCTATGTGATTAATTGATCCATATAAGATTATATATATATATATATATATAGAGAGATAGAGAGAAAGGGAACTTCTTCAAACCAAATTTCACATCAAATGATATACATATTTGGCCAAACAATAAGAGAGTAGTGTAGAATGCTAACATCACACTTCACAAAATAAACAATACAAAGAAAGAGAGAAGTGTAGCTTTCTTTACACATTCATACTTTTCCATCTCTGTCAAGACTCAATCCGAACAAACTTCCAACAGATCTGTTCTTTTTTCCCCATATATGTTGTGCTGCGCTGCTTGTTAACGAAAAAGTATTAAATGCAAAGGCTCCTCAATTAAGCATTTTCTTTGCTTTGCTTTTAGGATTTTACATCATTTAAACTGTTAGGAAGACGGACGGACGGACGGTAGTTTATTAAAATTCACTTTCAAAAGTTACTCATCTCAACTATGAAGGATGAAGATTCACCCAATACGCCATGAGTTTTTAATTATTATGAAATTAATAAATATTATATGACTGAGAATACAAAATGTTAATCACTCCATTTTAAAATATAAATCAAAATTTCAAATTTATATAATATTTATTTCTCTTTCTCTATTTAAGTTGATTATATTTTCACTAAGAAAGTACTTATTTAGTGATGGAGGAGGAGGAGGAGGAGGAGGAGGAGGAGGAGGGAGGAGGTTCACATATGGCTGACTTTGCTAGAAGCAAAGTTGTAAATCTTTAATGTCATCTAAAAAAGAGCAAACTGAAATGAAGCGGCAACGCAATTTATGACCAGTAACATGTCTGTTAAATTTCTCCTTTACAGTTGGATGGGTGGGTCTGAGTCTTCTATCTATCAATTCAATCTTATCCCTTTCTCTGGTCAGTGCCAAAAAGCTGGCTGTTTTCAAAATTCAAATACCCCTATGCATCATCTTAAATCAGCCTCCAGAAACCCAAACAAATTATAAAAGAAATTCAATCCAGCATCAACTTATAGAGAAGAAACCCCAGACAAATAATTTGACTCCATCTTACAGCTTATTTCTCCAGGGCACAACACAAATTTTTATGAATGTAATAAACAAGGAATAAGATGATCTCCTTCAATATCCCGAAACTTGGATGAAATGAAAAGTTATAATAATAACAACATCCAGTTCAGGTATAGAAAGTCTCTCCATAATGCTGGTACTGAAGGGTACATTGCAAAGCTACAATCATGTGATTTCTGCAGGAAAACAAAGCATTAGGGGAACGAGTCATGAAGCAAAAGATAAGTACCTGCCCCGGAAACGAACTTTTCTGCCAATTTTGAGCAGAACAAGAAATGTTGATTGTTAGGCAGTCAGGCTTCAATTATTGCATATAACATACACCAATCTGCAAGACAAGACAAGTGTCCCGCTGACAGTGTTTTTCTAAGATTCATCAGGTCATTTATGCAAAATTCCAGTTTATTTCTTTCAAGGGAAGCAATTATCTGTGCGGCATCTCTACCATAACTATTAAGCAGAGTAAATCATCATGACATATCCTCTGGATCAAAGTGACAGTGTTAACACTCCTCAAATGCAATTGAAAATTCTGGAATTAAAGACAAATTCTAGAACTAAATTTATTCAGTTCAGGCTTCATTCCGGAGTCGCTCCAAAATCTGTAAAGCCACTCAGATTACAAAAGTACAGAAGATAAATTTATGAAGTTTCAGCAGCTTGTAATAACTAATTCTGCAAGACTTTATGTCCAGGAAAAGAATTTAAGTTAAGATGAATGGAAATATTAGAAAGACGATAAGTAGTTTAATTAGGGAGAAGGTAACATTACTCAAAAGGTTTATTCTTTACTTTCCTAGCGAACTATAGGGGATGCTCTTAATCTATATAAAATATGTAAAAGGACACACACTCATATCTCAGGTAGCATACTGGAGGTGAATACTAACCACTGGCCTTTTGTCCTAAATTGTATATATGGCTGGAGAAACTGAATTAACCGACCAATTACACATTGATTCCATTGTCTCTACCCCCTTTCTAGATTCTAAATATTGTTCTACTCTTCTCTCATCTTATAAGTTACTCTATAATGTCGCAAAGTTAAAAGTTTTAACCAGCCCATGAATATATACACACTTTGATCAAAGTTTCTCCTTCGCAATACTGTTGACAGTAATTCAAGAATTGAAACTGCCATACAGCCATAAAATGAGCATTCTGGATAGCCACATAATATGAATTGACATTATACATTAAGCCCCTTGGGTAACATCTGAAATAAAGACAACCCAACACCTAAGAGGGAGAAAAAAAAAGACGTAGTAAAACCCTAAACCCTTAAAGAGGAAATGAAACACCAATTGTAAGATCCACAATAATCCATGGATTAAAAGAGAGTCACAAGTGAAAAAAAAATCGAATTTTTATTGAATTTTTACTCATTCAATTATCATCACCAAAGAGGAGACGTAGCCTAGCGGCAAAGCTGCCGGTGGGATCAAGGGCAGCTTCAGCTAGGAGGCTTTGCTTGATATGGTTCAGGCGATTCTTTAGGCCTTCTTGTTCTTCTTTAAGGGCAGCAGTATCCTCCTGCAGGTCGTGAAGTCGATACTTTTGACCTAATGATCGAAAGCTTAGTAGCATAATTCCAGTCATTACGAAGAACTGTATGAAGCTCTCTTTTCTTCTCAACGCATTGGCTACGAACCCAAGTTGTTTCTTTGGTTTTTGAACGCCTCCGGCAGCTGCGGAACCTGATGGCGGCGGAGAGGAAGCCATGGCAGCAAAACCGAATACAACCTCGGCTTGTTCAAGTGGAGCATTTCTCTTAAAGGGCTTTTTGCTTTCTTCTTTAGAAAAAGAAAAAAGAAATTTTATTAAATATAAATTATTAATCCTCATTTAAAAAAAATTAAGATAATATATATTTTTTAAATATACTTATTAATTCGTTAATTAAATTAAAATATAAAACAAGAATAATGTATTAAAAACTTAATAAAATACATAATAAATTAATAAAAAAATTTAACTCAGATAAACAGTGACAGAGAGAGTATCATATATATATATATATATATATATAGATGCTACTATGGGTTACGGAGCTCAAATTAATTTGAGCTTCTGTTAAGTTTCTAACGGTCAAAGTTAACGGTCAACTGTCTTTTTTTTTAAAGAAAAAATAAATTATTCTATAAAAAAAAATTTTTTTTTAAAAATATTTTATAAACTAAAACCTAGGGGTACTTGATTAATTATTATTATTATTTTAAAAAAAAAACAGTTGATCGTTAACTTTGACCGCTAGAAACTTAACTGAAGCTCAAAAATAATTTATTGCCCATAATAACATTTTTGTATATATATATATTCAATGCAGGGCATGACTTGAACCAAAAAAACAAATTCTATGTGACATGATGACCTATGGTGTCTCAGTCCTAAATGACCAGAGACTTTCAAGCTTTATAAATACTTAATCCACATCTATCCAAAATAGACGTGATTTTTGCAAACTTATTTTGTCTCATGTTTAATATATATTTCTAATCTTATGTGTCTAATCACATTAATATAAATTTTATAAAATGTAAAAGAGATCTTAATTCAAAACAAATATTCTTTACTGAAACAATTGTTACTTAAAAAGTTCAATAGAAACAAATATTCTTAAATGAAATGGAAAAAAATATTTATGCCTAAAATGGATATTCTTTAGAAACGCATTCGCCCATAACGGTCACGGATGACAATTCTCTTGGCATAATCTAGTACTCAGCATTATAAGGTATCCACATCGGCAGACAGTTTATTAAAATAAAGGAAATATTTTTTTTTTTCAATTTATAATTATAATCAAATTAAGAATAGTAATTAAGAGAAAGAGAGATATAGTAATATAGTAAAAAATTCTAAAAAAACATTAATAAGCTAATAATGATTCATAATTAGTAACAAAAAATAAAAAAGGTCAAATGACTTGAAAAAGCGACGGAGAGGCCATTTTACATCTCCATGAAAACATCCTTACATATAATACAAGTGTAAGTGATCCTTCAAAGTAAATGTATCAAGAAAATGCAACTTCAGCATCAACCTGCTGTTGCTGCAGCAGGGAGCAGGCACATACCAAAAACCAAGTTAGAACCCCAAAACTTAGGGAGATCTGTGAAATCACTAGCAAAATGGTTGATCTAATGAGATCATATGTACAATATCCAATGTTGAATTTTCCCAGTTTTTTTTATCAAAATGTAAATAAAGGAACCAGTGCAAAATTTTAATATTATCAGTCTCTCAAATGTCATCCAGTGCGCAAATCTAGAACGAGCAACTCCCAAATGGCATATTTGCTGCATCAGAAGTCCATAGTGCCACATTGTTTGCTCTCAATACTTCTGGTGTCATTAGCTTTCTTTATACTCTTGTTCTGTTCATTACTCAGACCTCGGCTACGTCCAATGCCAAGCTTTGGTAGACCACGATTCAGTCCCTCCAGCAAAACACAAGCTTTGCACCATTTCTACACATATTTTTCACAAAGTAAAACATAGATTATCAAACTATAGTAATTAACACTCATGTTCTGGTCAAATCATGAATTAATCAAATCAAACAGTTCAAGATTGCATATCTACCACCACAAAGCATTTTGAAGAGAAGTCACAGTTCACTTAATCCACCGGGCTCAGAGGGATCTTCAACGGAAAACATAGATGAGAGCTAAACTAAGGTCAGAACTCCAAACTACCACTTAAATATGAACCACAATATAAGGCATCCTCATACTAGATTTACCTTTTGTGATAAAACTAAAAATCATTGAACATGAAAATTATAACCATAAATCATGATAAGTATACAAAAAAAAAAAAAAATCCACGCTGTATCAAGGAACCGTTGTCATTACAGCCATGGGGAATAATAGACCATTAAAGAAGCAACAACAAACAACAATGTTTGGAGAAAATCGCTTCACACGTTTTTGGAACCATAAAACCAGGTCTCTAGAAAACCACCAAGTAAAAAATGAATTAGAGACAACAAGATATTGGAACTCACATTCACACAGGTTCCATAGCAGTGGATTGGAAATTACCTGGCTAGAAATGTATCCACATCTTTCACAGTTTCCTTGCTCCGGCATTTTTGTATATGTGGATATCCTAAAATCTTCACCTGATTTAATTATGTCAAGTATAGCCCTCGGTCTGTCGATCATAATTAGTAAGTCAAAAAGGGAGGCCAAGAATGCTCTCTGATAACACAACAAAAGTTTCTGCTGAAGAAAAAAGGGTCTGTCCGCTAAATTATTAATAATAATTGAGAGTTTAAAAGGTAAAACCTGATCCTTTCCAGATCCTTAATGAACTCACGAGCAAAACCACGGTAAGCATTCGGAGAATAAATACCTGCAGTTCAACAGCAAGACAACTTTTCACAAGCACAAAACATGGAACAAAGAAGTAAGAGACGGAAGAATCTTTTGATGAAGATATCAAATAGATGGAGACCTAAGAGCTAAAATGGAAATGAGCACTTACATTCAGTTGAGAAGTAGTCCAACTTTTTAAAGTATGCATACGTGGAGTGCTGGTTAAGGATTGGCAAATAAATAAATATAAAATCTGAAAAATAATGCACTTTCTTGTGCAACGCACCAAAACATAAGCATGGTATGAACCACCAAGATCAAACAGCAAGGATATATAACAATTTCTTTCTCGTATGTGTATTTGAAAGGTTTGCATCTTGGAATCGGTCCATCTTCACCAGTGGTAATAGATGTGCATCTACTCAATCTGGCATGTAAAGTACACAGCCAGGTTAAACAATGAAGATAGACAATGATGGCTAAAGGAAGAGCACAACACACCTCAAAAGAGAGTCTTTGAAGATTTCTATGAAAGAGATCTCACCTGGCAATGTCACCCCGTAATATGTTTAACAGGACTGTTTCAGCAATGTCATCAGCATTATGTCCAGTAACTAGCTTATCCACTTTCAACAGTGCAGCACCACGATCAAGGGCCTTAAATACAAGTACGAAGTCTCTTTTAATTCTTAATCCTTGTTGGAGGTGATCTAAAATGCCACAGATATCTTTGCCTCTATATTTTTTACCTTTTTTATGTACACACTCATAGGAAGTAATCATCTTTAAATAGTGAAAATTCTATTTCAGAGAAAGAAAAAGCTATTGACCTAGACAAGTGAAATTCAGAACTATGATAACATTGACAGAACATGTTTATAGCTTCAAAGCTTTAACCATAGAATTAGGATATCCAAACTACACTACATTTCAAATATTGTGGCTTATAGCTTTATCATTACCCATACATGTAGAGAGTTTGATTTATATAATTGAATGCAACAGTCAACAGAGATTACTAACTCATCCTGTGCTTATCGTCAAAGCAAACCTTAACCAAAGAACATTCTAGATACATAAAAAATCAGACTGTAGTTATAACTGACATATATTTCATGAACTTTTCTGTTATAAAATCATTGCTGCATTGCATTATAAGAATGTGCAGATCTTTTTCCTCAAAGGGCTTTTACAGCAGAAAGAACCTCGATTTATCAGTCACACTAGAACAACAACACAACATTACCATTGGGCTAAGCTCACCCTTTCTTTTCCTCGAGTCGACCATTCAGTAACATCCTAGATGACACTCTTTTGAGGTACACAAGAAACCATATAAGGTACTCCCTTCATTTATTTTATTTTTTTCCTCGTTGCAAAATGGAAATCTTCTTTTTCTTTTTTTTAAATATATTTTAACTATAAAATCAAGGTGACATTCCATAGATCATATCCAGCTTATTTAATCATTGGAATATTTTATTTATCATTTCCAAAACAAACTACTTCTAGGAGGCTTAATTAAATTTTCCAACCACTAGTTTTAACTTTTTAGGAGAGAAATATAAAATTAATTAGACATTTTTAACATTTGATAATATTTATGGTATTCTAAGTTTTTTTCTATGGGAAAAGGTAAAATCCATTTTTATAATATTTATGATACATTTTTAACTATGGGAAAAGGTAAAATCCAGGACACCGGCTTCCTTCCATCACCAATTTTGTGATCTAGCTATATAGCACATTGCATGATCAAGTTGTTCTTCTAATGGCCAAGTGTACAAGGATATTTCATTATACCTGACGGCGGAAAACCCCACAAAATGTACAATTATTCTTCAAACCAATCAGCTTTACAATCTCATCCATTGTCCATCCATACAGTTCTTTATAGGAAACTACTTTAAGAGGAAGTCCATACTGTAAACAGAAGGAACAAAACAAACTGTCAAATAGGATAAATTAGATTTTCAAAATTAACAAATAAACTACATATCAGTTTTTTCCCCTTTCCTATATCTTCTATTTTTCTAAGGGAGAGAATTGTTGAGATTGATGCTTTCAAATCTACTATTGAAAACCTCCAAAGGGAAAAGTAGCAGGGACATGTTCTTAATATTCACAGAAATAGACACTACTCATTTTTAAAGCATCTCCTTAAAATCACTATAATTACAGTAAGTAATAGGTATGATGATTTAATCAAATTATTGCCCCCTGACCTCCCTTCTTGGAAACAAAAATGCAAAACTAACAGTTGGGCGAAATGATAAACAGCGAATCAAGCAATACCATTGAGAAATGAATCTAACATATTGCTCACAACATAGAATCTCTGCATTTCCTCACCCCCCCCCAACCATCTTAACTGTTTTACTTGGAAACGCAATTCACAAAACATCTGGTCGAGCAGGTTATATTGCTCATGGTATTCATAACTTACCTGACATCACATTACATGAAGATAGGGAACTATTTCCAAGCACATCCCTATTTACTTGTTATCCCCACTCATTATGTTTCAGTCACATAGAAAACAGAGCCTCTTGATTCTGTGATGATTCAGACTGGCCATAGCTTCTTTGCATGACCATTCTGTGATGATTTTAAGTTCTCTTTGATTGATTGCTTCATAAGCTTAATGATTTTTGCATGGGTCTTTGACTCTAAAGAGGAATGAAGGTATGATATATGTATATTCAACTCCGCCAAATGGCATAAGAATTCATCCCCATTAGGATTTCAGAAGATTTGCAAACCTGGACTTCATTTCTTTTAACAGTTTCAAGAGAGTCATCCCTGTAGCCTGTGATTCCTTCATCCACTGACAAAAGAAATAAATCTAAACCATAACTGTGCCTGTGGTTTAATTCTGACATTACATATGCAAGCACAGTAGAATCTGCAAGGATAAAAGAGATTGTGAAGTGGAGCATCAAATTCTCCCTCATTTATAGATCATAAGAAGTTATGCATGTTCTCAGAGACAGCAGCATAAACATTGAGTACAAAGATGTTTTCTCAATTGAACGATATAACCTATCAACCAATATGATGAAACTATATAAAATCAATTGATAAAGATTATATTCATTTACACCCACCCCCCAAAGAAAAAAATACTAAAAAGAAGTAAAAGCATTGAATAAATAGGTAGATACCCAGTACCAATAATTTACTGTATTGAAGACTTCGATATAAAATTCTAGTGACCGGATACTGACCTTTTCCACCAGAAGCTCCAATTGCAATTCGTTCTCCAGGCTTGAAAAGCTGGTTGTCCACAATTACCCTATGGATTTCATCTTCAAATACTGCATAGAAGCACTCCCTGCAGATCTTTTCAAAAGATAGAAATTTAGCCTCCAAAAGCAAAAGCCATGGATAAACTCACCAAAACAGTTTAAGTTAATAAAGGAATTAAAACCACATGGGTGCCCTTACTTGTTCAAGGGTTTTGGGACGTTTAAGCGCCGCACGGTTTTGGTTGCAAATTGAGCACAGCCGGCCCTTGGGCTTTCCCTCTGTTGTGGCCATGTGACAATTGGCTAAGACAACAGAACAATACACTTCCTCAGCACCTAGTACGACAATGATTTGTCCACAGCAATTTTCAGGATTATAAACAGAAGCTTAACAGATACCAGAGCCGGCTATTGCTGAAAATTACATAAGAGAAGATAAGAATTTTCTTGAACAGATTCTTTTAGAACACTGAGAAGGAGTCCCTAATACCACCCACCCGCATCTCTAAACCAAAAAAACAAAGAAAAAAGTTTCCAGTAAGCTAAACAACAAAAAAACCCTTTTTACAATATCTCCCCACAGTAAGTAAAGTGAAAACAAGTGCAAATCTTGTCCAAATTATAGTTTCATCTGGGCGAAGGAAATCCTGGTTTTTTTTTTTTTTTTTTCAGGATCATATATTCATTCTCCCCATGAAGTGGAATTTGAAAGTTCATATTCAAGACCCCAAAAGTAGTCAAGCAAAAACAAATAAAAGGAGTTTCAGACACGCACTAAAGATTCCATTTTAGGCAGTTCTCGCATGGGGGACGACAAGAAAGGGGAAGAAAAAAGAAAAGAAGAGAAAGAGATTAACTGCAATTGAAGCAGCGGTGAATTTGGTGAAGGATATTCAAACAAGTGCAGAATGAATCACCAGAAGATAGTCTTTATCGCTCTTTCAGTTGTTGAACATTTGCTCAAACCAATTTCAGCAGAAGGGCTGTCCTCGAACAGCAATTGGAAATTTTGCCCAGAATTAATTTGCCGAGAGCGCATTCAGAAACAGAATAATGAGTTTAGTCCATGTTAGAAGCGGGCAAAGGCAGTTTGCATCCAATCAATGCGTCTTGGGCTTTTGAGAATAATTTCTTCCCAGATAACTTGGAGGCGATTGGATAATCATCCAAAGGTTTGGTGTAATCCAATTAAGGAAAATATATCTTTAAATTAAAGTTTATTTTTTATTTAAAAGTGAAAATTTTTTTTGAAAATCAAATTAAAACATTCATCTAAAATGGGTGGATCAATTTTTTTTTTATTTTTGAACGAAAAACGAATTCCAATTGATACATACATTTTACGTATTGATGGATAGAGAATGAAGGTGAAAAATTGAGTATCACCCTTAACGGGTATGAATTCTCAATGCGTTAAATTTTCTTTGTCAAACCTGTACACTGGCGTCCCTCTATTATATACTCTTTTCATCCATTATATAAAGACGTTTAAGATGTTTTTATTTGCCTCACATTAATTTTGTAATTATTAATGTATAATTATAATTTTTTTTTATTTATATCTTTCTTTGACATTTTTTATTTATTATGAAGAAAGATAATTATAATTATTTGTGAGAGAGAAACGACCATTTTACATAACATAATTATATATAAGAACTTTTAGTTAAGGTAAATTAACGAACTATATTGTGGTAACAGATGTTATATTACTAAAGTAGACTCTCAATTTAATAAAAACCTCAATTTTTCGTCATTCTTTTAATCCTTCACATATGTCGGTGAATTTGTTCTACAAAATTTCTATAACGTAAAAAATTAAAAAAAAATTAATGATTAGTCTAGCTTCTATTGTATCCTCTTAATTTTTTTAAAATTTAGAAAACTTAGAATGCACAAAATTCTTACTCTTCTACTCCTTTGCATCTTTATATAATCCATTTATTGATAGTTAGTATAATCAAATCCATTAAAATGTCTTTGAATAAAAATTATTACTATTACATTTATTTATATATTTTTTAAAAAATAAAAAATCTTTAAGATGTATTTGAATAAAAACAGTGGAAACATCGATATGACAACTGAAGTTGTATTTTTTTATTTGATCATCCAACTTTAAAATGTGTTAATTTGACTATTTAATTTTGTAGATTTAACAATTTAACCATTCAGCTTTGTGGATTTTATCAATTTAATCATTTAGATTTGTTAAAATTTTGAAAGGATTTAACTTTACAAACTTTATTAAATTCGTAAAGTTGAGTAGTCAAATTAACACATTTGAAAATTAAATAATCAGTATAAACAAAAATATAATTACAATGGTTACATTAGTGTTTATATCAAATAAGAACCATAATTACAATATCTATACACATATCTTTAAAAGATTGTTAAAATTTTACAATTTTAAATTGTTGCATAAATTGCTGCATGTATATTCGCTTTGTATTATTCTATCATTGAAAACTAGGTATATTATATATATATATTTATTTATTTATTCATGTATTTTCTTTTCAAAATTTATTAAAAATAAATAAAACTAATTGATCTTAACCAAACCACACCAATGTAAATCGAAAGAATGGTTTAAAACTTTGGTTTTAAGTCAACATATTGAAATATTTGATTCGTTTTGAAAAACTCTCAAAACCAAACCAATCTAAACTGTGAACATCTCTAGATAGATCCAATCTTCTATTTTTGTGAACCGATAATAAACTATAGATTTTTCAACTATTTTCTGGGTTACTTTGACTCAACTAATTCGAGACAATCTTTTAGAAGATTAACTTCGACTTGACAATATTTGTCCCATTTTATAACTTGAACTCATACCTCTTGAATAATTCCTACTTGTCTGATGATAAACTATAATTAGGTTTATTTATTAAGAGATATTATTCTTATGCATAAGAATTAATGTCTTTATATGAATAATTTAAATAAATGTTCCTGTTCGTTGAATTATTCTTTCGATAAGATTAACTTATGCTTATTTTCTATAGTATCACCAATTTGAAGTTTTATGGGATTTACCCTTTCATCGTGATAATTTTTTGTTCTTTGTTTATAATGCTCCATTCATACACATTTATTCTTATTTCTTCAAGAAAATTGAGATCTTTAAATATAGCTTGTCTATTTTCTTGCTTGTCGAATTTTGCGATCCGGGACGTCGGGAGAGCTACTTTCGTTGGTGCCACTGCTTCCGCTCCTTAGACTAATGAGAAAGGGCTTTCACCAATTGACCCCTTGGCAGATGTGCGAATGGACCAGAGTACAAGATGTAATTCGTCAACCTATTTCCCATCTTTTCCTTCTAGATTTTTCTTCAAAGTTGTGATGATTAACTTGTTTGCTGCTTCAGCCTAACCATTTCCTTGTGGGTGTGCTATGGAGGATTTCTAGTGTTTGAATTTCAACCTTTGGCACTCTGCAGTGAATTTTGTGTGATTTGTCACAATTTCTTTGGGCAATCCATATCTGAATAATACCCGGTCATGGAAGAAATTGAGCACATTTACTTCTATTGGATGGACCAAGGCTTTAGCTTCTATTTGTTTTAAAAAATAATCCACCGCAACGACCAGAGTCTGATTTATTGATGGCAATTTGGGGATAATACCATATTCTTGACATTTGAAGCACCAACTAGCGTATTCCTTGGCATCTTGCCTTAATGAGGGCCAGTAATACCCCAGATGGAGTATCCTATCCGCAAGTAATCTAGGCCCCGGGTGTCCGCACACACCTTCATGCATTTCTTCGAGGAGTGGGGTCACCATTTGTGGCAGAACACACCTTAATAACTGCTTTGAAAACGAGCATTGGTATAGGATGTCGTTTATAATTGTGTATCTTGCCACTCGTGTTTTGAGTACAGGTGCTTCTTCTTGCTTCTCTGGCAGACTTAAGATTTTGAGAAAGTTCTCTATTTCTTGTACCTAGTTCAATTCCTCGATAGTTTGAATATGTTCTAGTAGGCTGGTGGTAGGCTACAAGATACGAGGTAATTTTCTTTCTTCAATTTCTAATCCCTCCATCACACCTCTAGGGGATGCTACAACAATCTTTGAGATATAATCTACTAGTTGGTTGTTGTCTTGAGGCACCTTGGAAAGCTCGAAATATTCAAACTTTTTTGCTTCTTATTGTACTATATCATAATATGACTCTAGGGCTTCATCATTGGCCTGGAACTCACCATTGACCTGATTTACGACGACTTGTGAGTCACTCACTCGTTTAATCCTTTTGATTGCCAATCCTGAAGCCCAACTCATTATTTTAATAAAGCCTCGTATTCTATATTATTATATATCCCTTCAAAAAGAAAATTCACCCTGGTTTTCTAATTTTATTCTCCCAGAACTGAGAATAATTCCAGCCCCGTTGCCATTTTGGTTGGAGGCGCCATCCACCAATAATATTCATAGATTTCTTGGTACCATTTTGGGTTCTTTAGAGGTCTTTTCATGGCTTAAGGGAGTTAATTCTTCTTGGCCTGATGATGAGGTTTCTACGGCTAAAGCTTGCTCTTTTATTACCTTCCTTGTGATGAATTTTATATTAGAAGCACTTAGCTCTATGGACCATTTTAGCAGTCTTCCAAATGTGTCTAGTTTGTGAAAAAATTGCTTGAGAGGTACATTTGTATAAACGCTTATGGTGTGAGAATCAAAATACACTAAGTTTTTTAGCAGCGATAACCAAGGTATACGCTAATTTCTCTATATTCAAATAACGAAATTTTGGCCTCATAGATGGTTTCCTTACATAATAAATTGGCAATTGTTTGTCATTGTATTCCTAAACAAGGTAATGACTACTGCTAAATCAGAAACCGCTATATATAAATATAAGTTTTTGCCTAGTCTAGGACTGGTGAAGAGTGAAAGTTGTGCTAGATATTTTTTCAAGTCTTGGAAAGCTTGTGGGCATTCTTATGTCCAAGTGAAATCCTTGTAAGCTCCTATGAGGGTTTTGGAGAAAGGGAGAGACTTTTCTGTTAAGCGGGATATAAATCTTCCCAAGGCTGCAATGCATCCTATTAATTTCTGGACATCCTTGGTGCATCTTGGTTCCTTCACGTTAATGATGCTGAGATTTTCTCGGGATTTGCTTCAATTCATTGTTGTGTGACCATGAAGCCTATGAATTTTCCAACCTCCATACCTAAGGTGTATTTGGCTAGGTTAGCTTTATGCTAAACTTATTCAAGTTGTCCAGCGTTTCTCGCAAGTCAGTAAGGTGATTTTCCTCTTCCTTGGTCTTAATAACCATGTCATCAATGTATGCTTCCATATTTTTTCCAATCTAGGGGTTTGAACCAAGTTCACTATTATTTGATAGGTAGACCAGACATTCTTCAGCCCAAATAGCATTACTTTATAGCAGTAGATACTCCCTACAGCTTGGAATGATATGTGAATTTGATCTTCCATATTAAGCTTTATCTGATGATATCTTAAGAAAGCATTTAGAAAGCTGAAAGTTTTATACTCAACTGTAGAATCGACCAAGGAATCAATTCTTGGTAATGGGTAACAATCCTTTGGACAAGCTTTGTTGAGGTTGGTGAAGTCCACGCATATTCTCCATTTTCCATTAGCATTTTTTACCATCACCACATTGGCCAAATGTGGGGAACTTCACCTCGTAGATGAATCCGATTTGGAGGAGTTTGGCGGTTTCCTCCTTCATCAAGGCTTCTTTCTCTAGTCCAAAGCTCTACAATTTTTGTTGAATAGGCTTATAGCTTGGATTGATGTTGAGGTGGTGAGCCATCACTTTTTCATCCATCCCTAGCATCTGACTGACCTCCTAAGCAAATGTGCTCATATACTCATTCAGGAGTTCAATTAGTGCTTATTTTTTTTCAACTAGCAATGAAGTTCCTATCCTGATTTTTTATTCGGGATATTGAGGGTTGATCTCTACCTCTTCGAGATTGTCAATTTCCATTTTCTCCCCTGAGGAGCTCACTGGAGCCTCATTTTCATTTCAATGGTGCATATTGCCATGGGCTCATTTTCATTAGATGAGTCACTATCCCACTTCCTTTTTTTGCTGGCCATTAAATATTGCAATATATCCTTCGGATTGCTTTCTATCATAAGGATGCAGCTGCGAGCTGATAACTTTGTTCTTTGATGGAGGTTGGAAGATACCATCTCGAAGGAAGCCTGCAAGATGACACCTAAGATAGCATTGTAAGATGAATTCAAATCAAGAACTAAAAATTTACCATTTCGATCATGCTATTGTCTCTAGCCCCCAGTCTAAATTTGATATTTCTGCTCCCTTTGACTTGGACTCGGTGGTTTGTGAATCCCTCAAAGGTTCCCTCGTGTGAAGTAAGATGTCCAGCCAAATTCCCTTTCCTTGAGACAAGAATGGTAGAGAATATCTCTACTTGCTCCTGTATCCATTAAAATCCTCTTAATTCTCTAGGAGACTGACCCCTCCATTTCAAATAATGCTTCGATACTCAGGGGCTGGGACCTCGTGGACAAGGCAAGCATGCGATCGCTTCTTGTAATTATCTCTTCATTCTTGATTGTTTCAGGCATTGAGTATACTTGGTTTAAAGAGTAGATCTGTCTTTGGAGCTGAGTATTGTGACGGGACTTGCTCTGTGATCACGTTAATCACTCCCTTTTCTATCTAGTGGACGACTCGATCATTTGCTCTTAGCGCATCAGCCTTATATTCTTGCAATCTTTTGAGAAACCTTTCTATGGCAATTTTTAATTTAAGACGGGGTTTTGAAATTCACAATATCTTCCTAGGTCTCTTCTATGTCGATCCTCGGGATTGAGGGGCTTGGTCCTGAGGTATTCAAAGGAGTGAAGGTTTCAATTTCTCTCATTCGGTTTTTCCCAACTTTATTCTCCCTTAGGGGGGAGATGACCTCTTTTCCACGAGGTAGCTAGATCACCCATGTTGGGAAGCAACGAGCTTCCTTGCCACATAAGAACATTTTGGCAATTAACTTAGGTGGTCTTATGTGGAACTTCATCTTGAGGTAAGTTAATGTAGTTCCATGTATGAAGTAGTGTAAGAAGGCCATCTCCATGCCTACCCCTTCCATATCGTCGTAAAGATTTTGTATTTTTCAATATAGGTCTCCAGGCTCTCAACCTAATATTGTTTGACGTTGAAAAGATCTCCTTGTTTCTTAGCTAATGCTCCTGCGATACCGAATCTAGCTAAGAACTCCTTTTCGAGTGATGACCAGCTGTTTATTAATTCAAGCTTCAGATTGGTAAACCAGGTGGTGACTTTCCCAACCCCCCCAACGTGCTGGTGAATGTCTTGCATTTTATGACATCGTCATTGATTATGACCCCTATAGCATGTTCATATCTACGAAGATGGTCCTAGGCCCTATCTTTCCTTGTGTATAGTGACAGTGCTGGAAGTTTGAAGTTAGGATTTAGGGGAGCTTTCTTTATCTATTTTGCAAAAAAAGATTTAGCACTTGGGCCCTTCTTGAGGGGATCTCGACCCACTTCCTTATCTCTTTCTCTCTGGAGTTCTCTCCCTCTTTGGCCGCGAGATATAGGATTTCTCTTAATCCTTTTTCTTGATGATTGCATCTCAATTGCGGGGATTTCTAGATTCCCCCACCTCTTTTTTTCTAGGGCTTTTGATGTCCTCTACTCTCATGGCGAACCTGCTTATTCTAGGCTCATGTCCTTTCTGCTTCTTATTTAGTGGAGAGTTTCCCTCTCGGAGAGATCGTCTCATGATGGGTGCACAGATGGTGACGGGATTGGAATTGGCTGCGGAAAGGTGTGGCCTATCATGGACATCCTCTAGCATCATCTGATCCTTTTCCTGTTCGATAAGTAGCTCTTCTTCTAACCTCTGTATTTTGGAAGTGCTTTCAGAGAAGAACCCATCTTCAGTGAACCCCAATTAAAGTTGAGAGTTCTTCGGAGGCCCCTTATGCCTAAAGGCCCAGCTTCGAACGATCCCAGGCTTTGTTTGACGGAATCCTAACCGAAGCATTTGTCTATTTCCTTGGAACAGTTGCTGGGGTAATGGGTTCCCTTCTTGGGATTCAAATCTGTGGATCCTTATAGAAGGTTGGAGTAGAGAACCTTGATTACTCCTTCCTTGTTTCCTTTCTTTTTCTAGATTTCTCCATTGCTACTTTTTGAGTAAGAAAACGTGAGATGAAGAAAGGATTTTTGGAAATGTGAGTTTTAGAAAAAACGGATGAAAGAACTGAGTTCTTTGAGAGTAGATGTCGCTCTGGAAAAAAAAAAGGGCCAAAAATCTTTTCCCGAAACTAGAACCAATTAATGAAACACGGAAGTTCTGAAACTTGATAGGCCTAAGATGAATGTCATAGGATAAATTGTCCTTGCCTGCAAAACATAAAAACCGGAGAGTTTCTCCCTGAAAAATGTTCCAATGGTCAAGTTAGAGAGTGTCACTAAGGAATTTTGCAAGAAGGAAAGCTAGAAGAAGTTTCAAAGCAAGAATAGATGAATAAAAAGATCTCTTACACTGCTCTGCATGGAATTCTCTATTTATAGAGTCTATCGGTGGTAATTCTGTTATTATGGGAATGGTCCCCAATGGTTCCAAAAATTGATACTATCCTTTCAAGACTGACATGGCTATCAAATTGTCATTTGTATGTGCTCACATTTAATAAGTACGAAGGAATGGAGATTTGACACATATTTCACTTTAGAGACGATGTGATCATTTCTACGAAGAAAGTCCGTTGTCCGCGTCTCACCATCCCTAACTCGTGAGCTAATATCTATCCTATGAGCTTTGAGGAAACGCTCCTTCCTTGCAGGATCCTTTTCCTATCACGACTATCGAAATGTGAATTATCTTATTTGATCCCTAAGGCGGTGGGCTGGACTCCCATCTCTCAAATTCAAGCATTTAGGCATACCTTTCAATCAAGCCACTTAAAAATGTTAGATTCTTATAGATAGGCTTCTATATTTAAAGTTAGCCAAGTCGTCATATTCCGTTCACGTTTACTTCAACCCCTCTACCTACTTATCCCAAGCCTTTTTTATGAACAATCTACAAGCCTCCCATAATCGCCTTTCTCCTTCTTTTGATTTAGTGCCCTCTAATCTTGCTACCAAAAATCAATCAATCATCTCCTATTCACAATCAATCCATTATTCTGAGCTCATCCACCCCTCTTGCAATCCCTTATGTCTAATTCCCCTCCTCTTGCTAACCATATATACCCCCTTGAGCCCCCTCCTTGCTCAACCTTGATTCTGATAGCATTCCTTCAAACCCTTCTCCTTTTTCCCAACACACTTCCCTTTCCTCTTCCACATATCCACAAGCTTCCTCTCTCTCCTACCAAACCTTTCAAAGCCCCTCAATATCCCTATCCGTTTCCTTCTCAAAAATCATCTAAAACTAATATCCCTAACTTCCTACAATTGAGAAAGATTTCAAGATATAAAATCGATTGATTTTGTTCGTTAGATGAGTTTGGTCAACTGACCCCGAAGTTTATATTTATATGATTTTTTATTTTAAATAATATATCATTGATTCGGATAACCAATTAGAAAATATAAATTACATCAAACAATAATTTGTACACCCCAAGCATTTCCTATAAAAGTCAAAACACATTTGGTTGAAGACTTCGCCCCCATGATATGACTCTTTCAAAGCATCACATTCAACATCAAGTAGGATCCATCAAGAACCATTTTTTTCACACATGTAGCTACCAAAAACTCAGGCCACACTTCACTTGACTCATCTCCCTCTTTGATGAGTTTACTGTGGCCATTAGCGAACGCAAAAAAATACTTTGATGGCTCCTCATGTGTTTTCTAAGCTTCCTGGAGGGGTTTTGTTTGATCTCCTGCGCAAGACTGGTATATAAGATTGGAAGCTTCTGATCACTGAACTCTTACAAGTGGCTAGCTTTTTTTGGAAGACCCAAGACCTTATTGTATGGCGTTTTGTTGTTCATGTACATTCTAACCTGTCTGTAAGGCATCTCTTTAAACTTATTTCCAAGTAATGAAACGAATAGAGATCCATACTATTTCTAGCCCTACTGCTGCCAGATCTTCGAATCACCCGAAGCATTTTTCTCCCAATCAAGGGACTCACACTATAAAAGTTGAAGACGACTACAACGGTTCCTTAAAATCAAGGAAAAATATACCACCACTATTTGCAACAACACTGCCAAGGACTGATCTCGTCATCAGTGGTGGACCATCCAAAGAGTCAAAAGAATGTATAAATCAAGAGCAAAACAGAGCAATAATTGACTGCCAGTAATAATCTGAATAGCTATGGTATTGTCAATTCCCAATGCCCATCCACAACAGATTACGTAAGGGAGGCACTGACGTTACGACCACTGTCATGCTTATGTTCTCCTGGTGGCGTATAATATAAAGATGAGTGTAATAAAATCATACAGCACATGATATCCCCATGTTACCATCATCTCAAGTGATAGGCTTTGTAGCTCTTTTCCCAACCCAAAGGAACAAAAATGGAAGCCAAGGGTTTCTTTCACCGGGGACCAGTTTCTTCTTCAAGTCGTCTACAGACATCATGACGCAGCATCTCCACAAAATCCTGTAGGACAAAAGTGAGCCACCAGACCAAATTTATCGTCCTGTGTGAGCAAAGGAAAAAGGAAAAATGTGAAGAAGTGAGTGGGGAGAAGAAAAACTTACAGCAGCAAGCTCCTCTTCACTGGACAACATGTTCCTGACATGTTCTTGGTCAAGGCCACCTTCATATGAACGTGCCACATTTGTGACCATTGAAAGGAAGATCTCTCTAGGGGGATTCTGTTGTTCAATTCTCTGGGCTACATCTTGGAGGTTAACCTATAATGGAAACAATACGATGTAAAAAGTGATTCAATTACAACAGAAGTTTCCAGGAGGTTTGTTTTTAGTATTATGTTCATATTGGGAGACTGGGAACCTGGACAACTGAATTTAAAAATTCCCACATTCAAGGCTTGATGTATGTAATAATATACAGAGGATGACTAAAACTAATGTTCTTATATGAATTTTTATCCAAAAAAAAAAAAAAGTTAGAATAATAATGCAAAGCATGATTGTCCTAAAGTTATCACATGTCAAATTTATAGAAAATAATTCTCACGTAAAGCAACATAGTTAACTGAAATGTATAAAAAGGCAGCAGTGTCTGCAAATAAAGATAAAGATCACATTGTAAGGTTGCAGCTCCTACTCAGAATCAGAAGATAGAACTACGTCCATAGCAAAAAAAAAAAAAACATTTAACCATATAGAACTACATTCATAGTTAAAATAAACATTTAACAAAATAGAACTACATCCATAGTAAAAGAAAACATTTAACATATATATTATTTCTTAGGTAAGGGGAAGGCTGAAACATTTGAATACAATAATGATATGTTATCACAGCTAAAGAACCAGAAAAGATGCAAGGATCCGAATCCAAAAAGAAAGATGGGGCAAAATAATCAACAAAAAAATTAGAATATAATAGATTCAGCTCTCTAGCTACCCACAAAAATATCATGGCCACCCATCTATGGACAACAGAATCTTCCTAGTCAGTGTGCAGTGCCACTAGTTTAGAGGAACTAACCTCAGAATTCTCATTAGCTGCCACTTCTCTCCTTGACCTACTCTCTGTCTGATCAGGTCTCAAGGAAGGCATTGAGGCACTGGTAGAAACACCACTTAGAGCTTGAGAAACAATGGGCATCATTTGTTGGACCATTCTTGACAAATCAAAGCCACCACCTTGAGGTCCGCCCAAACCGGCAAACATATTTCCAAGATCCTGGTTTCCAATCTGTTGAGCAAGCTGATTAACAGTATTTCTCATTGCCGGATTCTGAGTGATTTGCCCCATCATATTCTTCAAAGCATCAGGTGAACCAATACCAGTTTGCTGTGAGACCCCTGCCAATAATCCATCTAAGGCAGGATTCTGGAGAAACTGAGACATAGCATTTGTAGCATCAAATTGGCCACCAGAGCTTTGTTCTCTACTTGGTAAACTGTCTGGCTGTGCCTGTGCCTGTGCCTGTGCCTGTGCGTGAATGCTAGGATTATTTCTTGCAGCAAGAGATGCAAGGGATTGCAAAACTTTCTGCCCAACAACTGCAGAGTTTTCAGTATGACCAGAAGTTGCAGATGAAACATCACCACTCTTGCTTTGTGATTTAGATAGCTTACTTCGCCTCTGTTCAAGCAATTGCACAAAAAAATTTGAAACCATCACAGGCAACAAATTCCAGAGAAAGAATAAAACATAAACAAGGATTACAGATCTTTAACAATTATGGACCACAAATTCTTAAGGAAACATAAACGCAACAATCACAACATATTTTTTGTTAGCTCATTTTAAATATCAGTTGTTCACCAGTAGTTCAGATTCTTTTTCCACTATACATATAAACTCTATGATAGTTACTGGAAATGGTAGAATGACATCAGCGACCTACCTTAGGTTTCAAACCTCCAAGGCCTAGTCCAAGAGGAACAGCAGCTGAACCATCAGGAGCAACCGTTTGACTAGATCTGGAAGTCCCTTCTCCATTTCCTGACTTTGCCAAAGCAGAATGTTGGAAGCCCCCAACTAAACTGCAAGAAGGTTCAGATTTTGAGTTCACAGCACCAGAATTCTCTTCCATCTTAGATGCTCCAGGCAAAGGCATAGTCACCATGCCATCATTGCTAGGCAAGGTACTGGGGTGGCTGCTGCTATCATTGTCTCCTTCACAAGCACCAATGGATTGCTCTTGAAAAGTTGAACCCTCTGCTTGTCCTTCACATAATTTCATGATCATTAGAAAAGAGAAGGAAAACACTCAATTAGTGATATGTTCTATCATTCCATCACTGACCGTCCCTCTTCAAACATAAGCACTTTGAAAACACATTCCACTTTTGCTGACCATTTCTTACGTTTATAAGTGACAAACCTGTGGAGGATTGGAGTTCATTCCGCATGTTGTCAACAAAATTTCTAAGTTGGGAACTGACTTCAGAGAATGCAGCAGACATTGGAAAAGAATCTGATGGAGTCTGTGAAACACCAATATTAGACTCTAGAGAGCCAGAGACAGCAACAGCAGGAGATCGCAGTGGAACAGCAGTTGCAACAATGTTCCCCAGAGGTTGAGCTTGTGATTGGTCAGAATCTCCAGAAACTGTTCCTCTGGCCTGTTCCCCCTGGGGTCCTTCCCCACCAGTTGTCCTTGCTCCAGCCCCAGAAACGAGTGGTGTCATAGATGTCCCTGGTGGCAAACAGAATCTGGACAAGTTAATAGAGCAGATAGAATAAGCAAGAAAACAGAAAACACAGTAGCTGTTCCAATACCTGGATGTATGTGAATATTTACATTCCTAGGAATATTCCCAACTCCAACAGGACCAAAAGCACTGGGATTTGATGGATTAGGAGTAGAGTTACCAAATAGGGAACTGGCCTGAAGAGGAAAAGGCTGCAATACAAGATAACAATAACATATGATTAAATCAGTAAACTAGCAAAATCAACCAAAAAAGGGTTCATGAATCACTCAGAAACAAGAACTCTGTAGTATAAAGTAATTATACTAGGCAGAATTCAGGAACCAATAAAGTTCCACAAATCTGAACTTCTAATTGGAATATGATGGATTTTTCCTTTCTTCTTTCTTTTTCTATTGGGAGGTGAAGAGGGAATGAGTTTGGGTCGGGGGGGATACAACAAAAATTACTAACATCACACCATAAAACCAGAATTACTAAATTAGTCTTAAAAAACAAAACAACAAAATCAGAATGTTCTTTATTGAACCTGAACCATTATGGGATTAGGTCCTGCGGGAGATATATATACTGCTGGTCCAGAATTTACAGAAGATTCAGCCTGCAATGTGTTGATTCATTAATCACTTGCACTTAAGATCATAAATAAAAATTGAACGAACAGAACCCTACCGGTGATTGCCCCAAATGCAAGGTTAACATTGTCCTCCCAAGCTCCAGAAGAAGGGCACCTAAATGTTGCATTGCAACACCTCCTTGTGCTGTTTCAGTCTGAAGTTGTCCCCTCACTGCAGGATCACTAGAACCTGCATCCTGCTCCAAACGCCCTGCAATACGCTACATAGTTGCAGCAGATTACAAACAATTGAAAATTAGGGGGGTAGTATATTCTACAAACGGATAGAAAAACAACCAGCAAGAGCAGGTAATATACTCATTTTCAATGTTACGCGTTAAAACAACAGAATCAAAAGACAAATTAGAAATAAGCTTCACTAGAACATACAAACCAGGAACATGAACATTCAATCAGAAAAGAAATGTGGATTATCATGTTACTAATGGAAACATAACGGATAATTTTGTCAAAAACATACAGACACATGCCATGAATCAAGAGATTGCCATTATTCCATAACTCGCACTTACAACTATGGTTTCCTTCAAACCTAAACCTCCCAAGAGAGAACATTTCTTTTTAAGGTACCAAATTTGAATAGAAATGGATAAAAATCAACCAAAACCGCCTGGAGAGATGTAATTGTATAGAAGTGTCAGTAATAAACAATTTTCCCTTCCTTTTTAACTTCTGTCCCTCTTTCCACTTCCCCTCTGCTACAGGAATGTATCGTAGAAAGACACCAAAGTTGCACTACAGGTGGCAACAGTTCATCAAAAAGATCATGCCTAAGGGCTTCCAAGTTGAAACCCTACCAGCTGCTATCCTTAGTTGCAACAACTTTTGATGCCTACCCATACTTGTTAAAATATAATAACTATATACCCCACCCCCCTCCCTTCCCCCAATGAAGGGTGGAAACATTCCTGGGCAAATACTTGTATCCCAAATGTTCATATTGTCTACTTTTATGTTCATGTGTCCTAAACCTTCTTTTGGAACACATCATTCAGCGAAAAACAATGGTTGCTGGAACCGGAAAACAGCAAGCATTTGATGAACTAAGGTTAACATTCAAAAGTGCCACCATGGTCCATGACTATTTGCTTTATAACAATGCAACATTCTAATCTTTCCTGTCTGATTACTCAATCAACTGGGACTCCATGTAAATTGTAAAAGAATAAAAAGAATAATTACCATTGAAGTCTTAACATGAAATTCATATCAAGTATTCAGCTAATACATGCAGAAAATACTGTACATGCTACCATCATTTGTAACACACTATTTATAATGAGAAATCTGAACTGCAAAAGTTGACTGCATTTGGGTTAAAATGTAAACATAAATCATGGCAAGGAAAAAACATGTAAAAAACCCAATAAGAGCAATATCAAAGACCAGAAACAACAAACGTAGTATAATAATGCATACAGATAGTGATTCAACAGCAGGACCACCAAGAAGACGCTGGGCATGCTGCAGCACAATGCGAAGAGCCTCAGGTGTTGAAATGCCACGAGGATTAGATGGCAGCTCAGTGGCAGGTGGATCAACAGCGATATGAGGTGATTGTGTTGGTTGATTGGCTGAATTAAATTAAGACAGAACATAAAAATAATTTTCAACATGGGAATCAGATTCAACAGATATCAGTAAAGGTGATCACCACGTTGTGATAATGCCAGCTCCATGCGGGATATAAACCCCGAAAGTGTGTTCAGAGAATCAGGAATTGGCTACCAAACAAATGAAAATTCCATTAAAATCAATTATCAGACTAAAATCAACAAATTAAAGGACTGCTTGGATAGATATTATGCACCATACCATATTAAGTGATGGCATTGCAATAGTAGCACCAAGGGGAATTTGGACAACTTGAGGCAACGATTGTCCAGGAAATGGTTGCCCAGGCTGAGAATGATTTCCTGCTGGGCTTTGGGTGCTAGTATCATTCCTGGTTCCTTCTACTCCACTTCCCTGAGGGGGCTGAACTTGAGCATTCAACTATAGATGGCCATAGCAATCACTCAATATCCCATTATACTTTAGTAGCAAGCAGTTAATCACAAATGACAATTTAAAAGACATTTCTCAAAAGCATGACAAAGATATATGTAAATAGTTGGTTAACAAGCATATTACCTTAAACAAGAAAAGGATTGAAAATCATGCAACGTGTGGTAAGAAGGCATCATCTGCTTCAATCATAATGAATTTTACAGAATACCAACATAAATATCTCTACAGCCTAAAAATGTAGAATTAGTTTTTATGCTTCACCATCCATCTAGGCTTCTTCATTTTCTACTTCAATGCTAAATAAAAACACACCGGGAATCTCTTTTTTTTTAATCTGTATCAAATTTCTCATTACTAAAAGTTAGAAGAAATCGAATAAATGGGACAGAAAGAAATTGTCATGAAGATGAGAGGAGCTGAAAGTCGAAGATGGAGAGAAGTAGACGATGCATATTTTTGGAAGGGCTCTCCTCCTCTCAACATCAAATCATCCACATAAGGGATGGATTGCTTATTTACTTACACAACGCTCATGCAAAACAAGATGGAAGTTAATCTATTGTACTTTTCCCTTACTTTTTTCTGAGTACCAAAACAAGCCTCAGTCTTAAAGGAAAAGGCAAGATCATCAAAGCTGCAATTCATCATAGATGTATTGATTTGTGCATATTTAAGTTTGCGCCACTTTTTATGTCATTTATTTGAATAACTTGGCTTAATGATGCTAATTTTAGATATATTTTACTTCCCTATACTTGATTTTTTATTTTTTGTTTCTAGGAATATATTGGATAAAATGCTCGGAAAAAAGTGAAGTAGGTGTGGAAAAGAAGAAAACGGCACTGACAGTGGCGGAATTCTACCTGGACTCTATTTTTAAAGTTATTTTCTAATAACACCTCTTTTGTAATAGGATTTTAATTAGTTTTGAGACTTCTTTTTGGAAAATTCTTCTTGTAAAGGAGTCCTAGAACTATTATAAATCGGGCTCTTCTCATGATTTTAGGGTACACAATTCAAGATTGTTTTCCCGAAGAGTCTCGAAGACAAGAAGATTATTTTCCTCAGGGCAGATTTCTTTTATCTTTTCTTTATTATATGTAGTTCTCTTCTGTTAAGAAGAAGATGAAGTAAGTTATTTTGATATAGAATTATGAGATTTGCTATGTTTTTCTTATTAAAGATTTGATCTTTATTCTTGAGTATTTATACAATTCTTATTTTCATCTTATTAATTATGTTTATTGATTTAGCATGATCACCTAGATTAATTGCATGATTACATTGCTAGGGTTTAAATATTATCGCTAAGATTATTAAATCCACCAAGTAGCAACAATTGTTAAATTAGGTTTCGGCTACCAACTTGATTTAAAATAAAGAATTGCATGAATCAAATAGCATAAGATTAAAGTTACTTTGTTTTATGTAATTTGACAATGATGATGAATTTATGTTTAATGAAATTTAATTGATTAAATCTATTGATCGGTCAGACATAGGTTTATTTGATTAAGTTAAGGATTTTATTTCTAGCTACGAGATTTTAGTCTAATTAAAAGATAGGAATTTGAAAGCTAAGACAAATTCAAAAAATTAATTACTCAATTGTCTTATTTGATCAATGATTGACCTATAGCAATTTACTTACGAATTGTATCTTGTTAAGAGCTTTCTCATCTACATTCTTACTTTTAAATTATTTTTAATTCTTTTACAAAATTCTTCAAAAATCCCCTCTGTTACTTGTTAATTGATTCTTATTAAATTTAAATTCAATTCTATGTGGGTTCAACCCCACTTGCATTAATTGCATAAGTTTGTAAATATGATAATTTAAGTGTATTGTGAGGCGCACATTCACGCATCATGGAAACAACATGATAAAATGATAACTAGAATAAACAATAAATCGTGAAACACCAAACCGACAGCCATTTAAAAATGAAACTTAATTGGAGAGGAACGGGAAGGATCTCTATTTTCAAAAAGTAACACAAGAAACAACATGTCTACTACAGAACCATAGCTAAGACACCTACCATTAAAGGGCATTTAGAAAGTAACAACAGCAATAAGACTCCAAGTCACAATTCTCGTACTTAAGAAGAGAGATAAGATCTCAACCATAAACATGCTACCCTTGAGATGCCACGCAGTCATGTACAAGACTTTTGCAAAATGGAAATTAAAAGGAGCTAAAATCAGCAATGTTATCTCTAGGCAAGATAAAATTGCTTTTGTATGGATACTTTGCTAAGAATAAAGCTTCTATTGAAACACCAAGTGAATCACATAAAACAGGACATGCTCAAAAAGAAGAATGTAACTGCAGAGTTAATTGCAATAGAGGTAGATAGACCACCTGCAAACCAGGCTGTCCACCATTCAGATTCCCAATCCCGACAGAGTTGAGAACTGCACCAATTACCTAGAAATGCAAGCAAGAGGGGGAGAGAGGCCAGCTCATAAAACTAGTTGACCTAAAAGCATTGAGATTCAAATCTGAAACTTTGAATTCTAAAAACTTACCCGACCTAAATCTGGGACAACACCATCTCCTTGCTCACCAACATTAAAGGTTCCTAGAACCATATGTGATATCTGCCCCACACGGCGACCACCAGTACCTGGCTCTTGCCCTAAATATACAAACAAAATCAGAAAGATAAACAGTGAGGAGCCACTGAAATTCATGGAGAGAGAGAAGCTCAGAAGCTTCAAACAAGTAACTATCACCTCTTCCACCATTGCTCATGTTTGCTTCCCCAGCATTGGGGTTGGACAAAGAATGTGGTTGAGCCAACTGTCTCACTACCAAATGCAAGGTATCACCATTTTCCAAATCTTTAGAAAGTCAAGGCATACAACAAAACCATGCAACAGAGGATGACTAAACCCACCATGGGAATTGCAAGGCTATTAAAATCCAGTTCTCTGAAAATAACGATGAGCATAAACAAGAACATTGATTGAAGGATATTGTGCACATGATAAAGAAGTGATCTCATTAAAAAGCATCTGGGCAGGAAACTTCAGGGAAAAGAAATTGAATCCACACAAGTTGACAATCCAAGACCACTGGAAAACAGAATTTTGCTCAAAAACTTCATGAGAGACCAAAAGACTTGGTACAGTGTATAGACGCAGCATTAATTCTTATTTGATAAAGCCACTTTATCAAAAACATCAAACCTATCAAAAAGTATACAACCAATGAATCCTTTGGCCTCAATAAGTTAAGGAATACAAAAAACTGCTCAATCTACTTCCAGCAAATCAGAAGCTGAACATTTTCAAGTTGATACTAATTCAAGGCGGAAAAATGACACCAATGCACATAACATACTTGAAAACTCTGAACGCAAAACTTCCAGTCAATCTTTATCCCTTAAATCATGAATAAAAATGTGTATATACTTCATTTACTCTCTACAAAAGGGATCATGAGTAACCCTGAGGAAGGATACTATATTCAGACAGAAGGTGATCATCCTTCAAGACCTTGCCCCTAAAAATGAGACGTTGCTGCTCCACAGGAACTCCAATTTGACCAGCTATTTTCTCCTTAAATGCTGAAACAGGCATCTGACAGGCATGGATATCTCAGAAATATTAGCCAGTAATCAAAGGCTTCTATGTTAAAAATGAATGATGAGATAGCATGATATATTATATCACTCGTAGGAACATCACATACACTCGGCAAATTTATTCATGTGAATCACATGAAAATGACAAGATTCAGTAATGGTTTAACTGTATTTCTATAAATGAATATAAGGCAAGAAACTCAAGCGGCATCTTTCTATTAATAGAAACAGAAAAATACATTTTTGTTAGCATGAAAACCATAAATCTGTGAATCTAGGGTCTTGAGGTTGAGCTCCAAAGTTGATTCAGACACATCACCGGTGCTTGAACCTTCAGGAGGATATTGAGCAGCCATGGGACTCCGAAGCAACCACTATAAACAAGCAGCAAACCAATCAGCGGCAAAGCACCTGAAGATAATATCTAATCAATAACGTAGATATATCTCACAAACAAAATATGATAAAACTGGAGCCTAAGAACTGTACAACCATAGCCACATGTTTACATGAACTACTTGCGGAAAAGGAAATGTCATGTTTGCATAAAATGCTTATCAAAAAACTGTTTAGATATACCATATCTACAAGCAGTGGAAACCCACAACACTGATGCAGTGCATTATTAGCAGTACTATACTCAAGAATATATTACCATATACTAGAGAATCCAGAAACCCACAACATATAAAACCCCTAAAGATGAAATAGAGACACTTGAGTGTAAAGTCAGAATGACATGAAATATAGCAGGGGTAATGTGTAAATCGAAAGTAGTAGGTTACAAAACCCACATCAAAGGTCTCTTTTTTCATTTTTTTTTTTTCCCATTTAAGGACTCAAAATTCACAGAAGTGATAGTGCATGCATAACTACAGTCATTGTACAGATTCATACAAGAAACTAACAAAAATAGAGAACACCATCCTAAATCTTGAAATATCAATGACTATCCAATTGATTTCAATAAGATGCAATAAAAGACGAAAGAAGAAAAAACCATCCAAAACGATTAACCCCAAACCCAAGCGGCAAAGATCTTAGTTTTCTAGCATAATCAACATCAAGATAGGTTCTGTTAGAGACAGACCATCATAAAAAATGGTTGCAAGCTAGACCTAACTTTTGACCCCCGAAAGACCATACAAAAAAACCAAAGGTAAATGAGCACTTCATTTGTCTCCTCCTCAAAAAAAGAACCTGAATTTTCAGGTTAGAAATAAGTAAGAATCAGCAGAGAACATAAAACCTGAATGGGCGCAAAAATCAAGCAAGATTCGAAATTTGGGAAATCCGAACAAATTGTGACAGAGATATTTTGTGAAAGGAGTAAATTCTCCAATAATCGTGAGAAATAGGTAAAATCTTGTGATTTGATATATGAAAATGGATTGGGGGAGAAGGAAAATCACGGACCGCCTTGCTGGATTTTCTGGCGATGGCTTTGGAATAGCTTCCAGAACGATCTAGACACTCCCAATTCTTTCGATTTCCGTGGCCTCTTTTGTCATTAACAAATTTACATTTGGTATATTTAGTCCTATTTTTTTTAATTTTGGCAATTTTAGTCCCAAAAAAATTTATAATTATCTAAGTTAGTCCTTTCGAAAGAAAATGTTTTTATCTATTAAAAACAAGAGCATAATTGAAAATCATTACTTAAGACTCTTTTCAAAATAAATATTAGAGTGTTTAGTCCTTAATAAATTTATATTTGGTAAGTTTGGTCTAAATTTTTTATTTTTCAACTTTTCTACTTTAACATTCCATAAAAATAATTAAAAAACTTTAAAATTAATCTTTACTCATAAAAATAAATGTTCTTAAATTAGAACTTCATACAGTTGTTAAGGGAAAATAAAATTACCAAAATATTAATTCTATAAGTGGTTATTAGCAACATTGAAACAATGTTGAAAATGAGAAATTAGATTACAAATAATTTTTTATATGTTTAACATAAATAGTCACTAACTATCAAAATAAACTAAATTTTGAGAAACCAAAGTAACTAATTTTGGGATGAAAGAAATGAATTTTTCTATAACTCCAAGAATATTTTATAATCACTTTTATATGGGAAATACTGTAAAAATGTTGAATTTTAAGTTATATTTAAAAATTAAAAAAAACAATTTCAATTTCATTTTTATCAATCCTTTATTTGGAAAACCAAATGGATTTAAAATGAGCTAAAAGTTTATAAATCACAATTTCATGTATTGGAAAAAAGAGTGATGTAATTTTCTCCTTAATAAGCTTAGAAAAACTAGGTGAAAAATATAGCAAAAAGTGGTTGAAAACCACATTTTTCAAAAAATTTCGATATAACTTTTGTTTCAACCAAGCTAATTAAAAATTTTTTGAACAATCAAATCAACTTCAGATAAGTTGAAATTTATCATATATTAAATTGACACATATTAAGAAAGATGTATATTTTTTTTCCAGAAGCATTCTGAAAAATTAAGTGAAAAATCACTTGTAATTTGGTCAAAAACCAACTTTGCTAAACATGGCAAAGCAATGAGTTAGTTTTTTGCTAACCTAGTCTCGATCTTTTACTTGATTTATTAAAATATTTCTTCTTTAATATATCAATTTAAAATATGAAAATTTTCACCTTATTCAGATTAATTTGATTTTCTAAATGTATTTCTCAACTATCTTGGTTGAAATAGGAGTTACGTTAAAAGTGTTGCAAATCGTGATTTTCATCCAATTTTTACTAATTTTTTCACCAAGATTTTTCAAATTTATTAAAGAGAAAATTATAGCTCTATTCGTGGACTTTTGATATACGCATTTCTCTTTTATTAAATTAATGATTTCGTAGTTTATTTTCCTAAGACAGCACTACAGAGTTAATTTATGAAGTTTTATTTCTATAAATAAATATTAATTTTAAAGTTTCTAATTAATAAAAGATTAAGTTGAAATGTTATAGTGGAAAATTTAAAAAGAAAAAAAAATCAGAACCAAACTTTTCAAACATAAATTTGTTAGAGACTAAACACACCAATATTTATTTTAAAAATAATTTTAAACAGCGATTTCCAGTTATGTCCTTAATTTTTAACAGAACCAATCATTTTCTATCCAAAAGAACTAACTTTGACAACCCTAAATTTATTAGGGATCAAAATTGCCAAAAATAAAAAGATAAGACCAAACTTAGCAAACATTAACCTGTTCACAATCCACCCTTTTCAAACTTCCCAATTATACCATGTTCATACTTAATTGCGACTTTTCTACGTGATAATATAAAAAGTGAAAAACAAATCATTTCCTTTTTCTACGAAAAAATGAAAGGCCATGATTAAATAATTAAAATAAAAAAAGTTCGTGAAAATGGGAGCTTTTTTCTCCCCCCGGCCCCCCCCCCCCATTCTTTGTTCTATTCTCAAGAGTTGCGTTGTAAAATAATTTTATAGAATTCTTACCGAAAATAAAAGGACAAAACAAATTTGAGCCGGTTTATTTCTTTTTTTAAAAAATATTTTTTTTGTAAGACAATTCTATAAATTTCTAAGAACAATTGTTTCCTAAAACCAAAAAGAATTTATAAAAAAATTGTTTCAACATATAATCTCCACCAAAATAGTATGTAAAATTTGTCACTTTGGCTAATAATATAATTGAATTTTAATTAAAATAAATAACATAATTAAATTCATGTCAAAATGTAACATCATTAAATAAATAAAGATAGAAAATATAAATTCAAAAAAAATTAAATATATAAATTATTCTTTTAAGAAAATAAAAATTAAAAAAACCATACAATAAAATAGAAACAAATTGAAAAACTTCATAAAAATGAAAAAATCTATAAATTATAAAATATTCAAAATAATTATGATAATAATCATATTTAAAAAACAACTGCAAATAGCAATGGGTGACCTCTATCCAGAAAAAAAAAAATTGTTGTATCAAAAGAGATTAATTTATGCTCTTTGTTTATTAATATTACTTGGATGAGAAAAAAATTCATGTTCAATAGAAATCCTAAGATAAACATGAAGTAATTGAGTGAACTGAAAAATTAAGTAATATCATCATTTCTTAACTAAAATAAGCAATACACACAATTAACGAAATACTGTTTAAAAGTTTGCATAAAGAAGATATAAAATCCTAAAAACATTAAAAACCCATAAATTTACTAATATATAATATTAAAAATAAATATAGTAAAATAAAAAAAGTACCTGAAAATATCATATGAAACTAATAAGAAATAAAAATTTTACATTAGATATAAAATATTTACAAAAAAAAAATCATAAAATTAAAAATATAAATTATATTTTAGGCTAACACCGATGGATGGTGATAATGATTTTAGTATTGTTGTTACGTGAGAAGGTTTTAATAAGACTCATTAGAAAAACAAAACAAAAGAACAAAAAAGAAACATTAAATATTGTTCTTCGAAAGTTTTTTTAAAACAAGATACAAATAACAAGTATATCAGACAAGTTTATTATTATTGTTATTATTGAAAAATACTTACCTTTAGACAAATGGCACATGGAGGAATTGACAAGTGATATTATATATAAAATTATTAATTGTATATATAATATAATATTGATTGATACTGAGTATTAAAAGATAAAATAATGAAAGATTGAATGAATTATGATAAATATAAAAAACAAATTCATTGAATATTATAACATTTTAAAGGTAAAAAAAAAGTTATTGAACTAATATGCAATATAATTTGAAAATGTTAATGAGTTAAATGATATTTTTAGAAAATATATTTTTAATTATACAAAAAAAAATTATGCATAAGTTTTTTTAAAAAAAAAATATATATGTCAAACAGTCACTATAGGAAAAAGAGTTATAGGATACGGAATTATTTGTAGTTAAATAATTAATATTCATAGGCATTGCGTTTTGCCCACAAAAGAATTTCGTAGTCAACTCATCTTCGTTGCATAAAATGAATAGCTAAAAGTATTTGGTAACTAAATTGAAATATGATACCCAATAATATACTTTCACTACAAAAATTCTACAAAATTGAAATAGTAGCCAATAATATGGTTTCACTGCAATTTTTTTTAGTAGCTAATTTCTTTTTTCATTTTTTTTGAAAGAGAGAAATAAATTTTTTAAAAATGGCTTTGCATTTATTTTTATGTTTTTCTATTATAACTTTGAACTATTTCAATCAACCATCATTAACAGTTAGCTTGTAGCCTTTCAAAATAAATTCACATTCTCAATCATTATGCCAAATTACTTTTGATTTAAATATTAACATATTTTATATTTAAAATATATTTTGAATAATGTTTGAGAATAAAAAAAAAAGTCATATAAAAATTAAAATCATAATTTAAATATTAAAAAATTATTTAATTAGTAATTACAATTATATAATAAAAATGTATTCCATAATAATATAAATAAAGAAAAAAACATTTACTACAAAACTATTTTTTTGTAATTAAAAGTTTTCAAATTACCTACAAATAATGAATTTTGTAGCCAACAAAATTATGGTCAGAAATGAATATTTTGTCACTGAAACCAATCACATTGCTTACAAATATCAACTTTTGTACTTAAAAATATATCTATTGATTGCAAAGTCTATATTTTGTTGCCAAAATCTATTATTCAAAACATTTAATTACAATTTTTTTGTAGCCTAAAGTTAATATTTAGTTACCATTATATTTTGTTGCAAAATGTGCATATCTCTTGAAAACAAATACATTTATTGTCATCAAAAGATAACATTGCCTATGCCATATGAATCGTAGATAAAAAAATTCTTAGTTAATTGTGAGTTTTGTTGTGGTGAATTTAAATATTTCTCTAAATATGTCAAACAACCACTTAAATGGTTAAATATAATTTGCTATTAACAACATAATAAGTGGAAGAAACTTATATATTGGCAATAGATATTTGAATTTAATCAAATCTAACTTTGCTATTTAAATAGTAACTTGTAATTTATTTAATTATTTTTATGTTTAGTTTAATCAATATATAACGTAGTTTTATAAAACATTGCATATTTACTCAATTATTTTTTATCATATTGGGATACGCTCACTCCCCTCATTGCATGGGGATGTCATATTAGTTTATATATAAAGCAACCTACCCATTTTTTCATTCATTATAAAACTTTAGGCATGTCACCTCACTTAAGTTTTCTTTTATTTTTGAATTAAAAAATTTGATTGTACAACAAATATTCTAAGATAAATGAATTTGTTTGAATTTTTTGATTTTCGAAAAGTAATTAAATAGTAAATTATAAATATTAAAGGATGAATTTAGGTAAAAAAAAACTTTTCTTATTTTTTCATGCATTTTTTTAGAATACAACAACAATAAAAAGTTTTAATTAATTATTATAGCCTAATCCAAATATAAAAATATATATTCATAATCAATTTAATTTAATAAACATTCAAAATTATTGAATAATATTCATAATTTCTTGGACCTTTTTGTTTTACGGAATGTTATTAAAAAAATTGTATACACCAGAAGAGAATTTATACAAAAAGACAAATTATTACTGAATATATTGCTAATTCATTGAACCTTTTCATTTTTTAAAATGTAATTAAATAAATTATTTATACCATAAGAGAATTTATGCAAAAAGACATTTCTAAGTTTATCTATATATTTTTATAATACAACAACAATAAACAAAATTAAATTAAATATTTATTAAACAATATTTTTAATGGATATAGAAAAATACCAAATATAAAAAATATATATCATATAGGTACACTAGTCAACCTTGTATATAAGTAAAACAGACTTACAAATTTGAAAAACCTATTTCCTTTTCACTCATTCTGACACCTAAACAATTTTTTAATTTAAAAATAAATTACGTATATAACAATATCTTTTTGTTTTCCAAATAAACAATCTATCTATCTATTATTATATAATATTCTAAATAATTTCTTATTTTCAAATAAAAAAATAATAACATCTTTATGTTTAAGCAAATCAAAGAAATAACTTCTTTTAAGATAAAATGAACAATAATAATAATTATAATTTAATAATCATTTATAATGATTCAAAATTCAAAAATTTATATGTTTTAATAAAAAAACTCTTCATATTAATATTTTTTGAGATACAATGAACAATAATAATATTTACAGCTAATCATTCAAATAATTTAATTTATATTGATTCAAAATTCAAAAATTGATTATATTTTAATAAAAAAACTCTTAGTGTTAATTTTTATAAATATACGAGTTATCTCTCTATTTTATATATTAACTATTTGGAAATTTAATTGTTGTGGCAAATGACATTCAAAGATTTTATCTTAACCATCCAGTTTGGTCACTCAATATTCAATCTATTTAATATTTCACCAACAAGACTCCTTGTTTATTCATATTACCTATAAAAGACCCCAAGCATGTAATATCGATTTTTTTTTGTTACACTTGTCATTAGTCTAACTTTTCATGTATCGCTCCCCTCGATGATCAATAGTAATATCTCATCTATTCTTATCATATCTTGAACTTAAAAATTATTGATCTCGAGTGAGGGTGGCCTAGAAAAGAAAAAAAAAAAAAGGTTAGTATTAATATAATTTAGTTAGGAATTTTTGTTTAGTACTTTTTGCATATCCTCAAAAAAGTTTAAGGTTTAATTTTGGTCATTACTTTAAGAAATAATACAAAAATTCTTAATTCCTTTTAAAAATAAAATCTTGAATAAAAGGAAATTTTCTTATCAATTTTAGTTTCTAAATTATCACTTCAAACTTCTTCTATTTAACTAATAAATTGTACGTATATAATACTCAAAAAGCCACTTAATAAAGCTATTTATGATGCAAATATTTTCTTCTAGTAAATCTCATTAATCAAAAGCAATCTGCAACTCGAGATTATATATATATATATATATATATATTAATATTACTATCTCATTCTTTATATATATTTTTTACTTATTTGATAAATTTCTACTTTAAATTTATATATTGTTAGAATTTAAAATTTTGGTTATATTGATTTTATTTTATTGAATTATTTGTTTGATTTCACATTGAAATAAAGAGTCTTCTACTTTTGTAATGTCTTTTGAACCGAAAATGAGTCTCATAAAAATAATTTTATGTTAAACTACTTACTATTTAACACTAAACTACTTACTATTTAACACTAAACTAAGCTTTCTATCTCTGTCAATGATTATCTTATTGACAACCTACCACATAACACACATGTGGAAACCAATTGTGACGGATGGGAGTTTGATGTAGACAAATATGTCAAAATGGGTACGTTATGATCCATTTGCAGCTGTCATTGCATGTTATAAGTGGTTGTTCATGTTTAATGCAAAGACTTAAACATGGTCCGCAGCCAAACCCACTATCAACAGCTCATCAATCCATTTCAAGACCATACAATTCAAAAAATTTTAAACCCAACCCAGCCTCTAGACAGGACCAGTCCATAACTTTCGCATCCAAAAACCAACCATTGCATTTTTTAAATAAAAAATTATAAAAATGTCACTAATGATCAATTATTCAAAAAACTATAAATACCTCCCCCATAAAAAATCACAAAACAACTCTCCAATCCATTATTGTATTCGTTCTCAAATTTTACTACTTTATAATCTCACTTCTCTTTCTTAATTGTATTTTTATTGTGATTTTTCACAAAAATTCATTTTCCTTTGTAATTTGAATAATTTTTCTTTCTCTAAATCCAGTAGGGTCAGTGTCAAACCCCCTATCATCTCAAGGTGGCTTTTTCCATTTTTCAAATATCTAATTCTGATATATTTTTTTATTAATTTTATCTCTATTTAAAATTTTATTAAATTTTGAAAAATATTGAACCCAAGTTACTTTAAGAAAATTTATAAAGTTTTAAAGTTAAGTTAATTATACATTTTTAAACTTATAATTTTATAATGTTAAATTTCTACAATTTCCAAACTTCTAATTCTAATAAATTTTTAAGTTACCTTACTTTCATTCAAGAGTTTACTTTCAAAAGAAGGAAATGTTGAAAGTAAAATTAAAAATTAAACTAATTAAAATAAAATGTTAAAGAAAAATTAGCCAGCAACCCAACCCAACTCAGCGCACACACTAGGCCCGTTGGGTCTCTTTTCATGATCTCGAACCTAACTCGTCCATTTCTTCACTAGATTGAACTTGGGCCTCCAACTCGTTAAACCCAGCTCAACTGAGTCGGTTGCCATTGCTACATCTACTGATTATTATAAGGCTTGTCTTCTTGCCTTGAAAGTTGAAAATTTTTCTATATATTTATCAAAAAAAAAATATTACATTTAATTTTAATATTTTACTATAGTGTGTTCCTTCGAGGACACACTAGTGGATGGGGTGGTGAGAGTATAGACCACATGTATTGAGTTCAAATCCCACTAACACCTCCCTGTGTTGGACCTTGTGCGCATCCAATGATAACATTTGTAGGCTAAAAGAAAAATATATATGAACTTGAAATACATCTACACTGAGAAATACATCAATTCAGGTTGGATATATATTTTGTTTGGTATATGTAGATAGAAAGTAAATACGAAATATTTTTTCTTATTTGGTTAGACTAAAAAGTAGAATGAGAGGAAAGTAAATTTACTTTTAAATTCATTTGAATAAATGTATATTATTATGTGATTTTTTCTTATTAATGTCCATTTTTATATATGTATAAATAACATTTTATAAAATGTTTTTTTATTGAATTATGATGATAATACATAATAGTAATAAATAAATAATATTGAATCGATATTATTAATATTATAATGATTATATACACATTGAATTAATTTTTTTTATAAAAAACTATTATTATATTATTATTATTATTAAAAAAGAACTCCATAAGCAAAGAGGGAAAGAAATGCTTCAAAGAAGATGGAGTGAAAGATCAAGTGAGAAAAGCGTGGAGAAAAAAAAAGAAAAGGAAGAAGAGAAGAGCCATTAGAAGTCATGAGAAAAATAGTGAAAAAAAGAGAGAGATGCATGAAATTAAAAAGGATAATAAAATAATTAAAAAAAAAAATAAATAATCAATATGTCTTAATTAAAAATGGTAAAAAGTAATTTTAATAAGAAAGAATGACAGCATTTAAAAGGGTAATAAAGTAATACCTCCTTATTTACTTTCCTGTTATTTAATTTTTCCATAATATTTAATTCCTTCGAAACAATGGTCATATCACCGCAAAGCTAATCCAAAACCGAAGAGAAGACTCCAATCCAATGGAGCAGAACGAAGCAGCGATGGGCAAATCTGCCGGAAAATCTATCAAATGTAAAGGTAACACAAGTTCCTAGGGAGATTTATGAAGTGGTTTTTTCATTTCTGGTTGTACGTTCTATGGGTTTTGACTTTCTGTTTTCTTTCTCTCTGTTCTCGGTCAACGATTGGGGGGTGCAGCAGCAGTGGCAAGAGAAGCAGGGGAGCCTCTGGTGATAGAGGAAGTGATCGTGGCTCCTCCAAAGGCACACGAAGTTCGTATCAGAATCATATGTACTTCTCTTTGTTTCAGTGATGTTACTTTCTGGAGATTAAAAGTAAGCTCATATGTTAATTGTTCTCTGTATACTGGATTCTACTCCATTGTTGTTTATTACTAAGTCCTGGGAGATTTCTACATATATGTATATATCTTGATTGATAGAATTGATTCTCTTTTAATTTGCCTCTGTTTGACCGCAGCGAGGAATTGATTTCTCGATGATGATACCGGTTTTCTTGTTCTTTTGAAGGTACCTCCGGCTTGCTTTCCGAGAATTCTGGGTCATGAAGCCGTTGGGTATTTTGAATTTTCTGCCTCAGATTCGTTTCTCTCTCTTTCGTTTCTGTGTTAATCTTCAATTAGAAAAATGTTATTATTCGTAGCATTTGCTCTATATAATTTGAATTTCTGTTCAAAAAGATAATCCAAGTACTTATATATTTAACTAGGATAAAAACTGCCCAATCAAGAATAGTTACATAAAATATAAAATAATAAAAAATTAAAATAAATTATGTAAAATAAAAAATAAAATAATTATAATTAAAAAGGGTAATTTACCTTTTTCATGTACAACATATTCAAAATTAATATCTTTTCTAAAATTAAAAAATAAGAAATAATTATATGTAATTTTTTTTGTGTGTTATATTTTAAAATGTTATTATTCTATAAGTTTTTTTTAAAAATAAAAATAAATGATATTTAAATGTATTTTTCTATGCTAAAAATGTTATTATCACTTTGAATTATATTAATGTATATTAAAACTAAAAACAAAAATGTAACTGAAAACAATATCGTGATTAATATTGGCTAATGGCCTTTATCAAAGTTATTTTAGTTTTTATTTTATATATATATTTATATAAGTATTTTTACCTTGGGATATAGAAAAAAATAAATTTGAACTCAGGGAGCAAATAATAACTAAATGTTATTATATAGTACGGTATCTGATTGGGGAGACTAAATAACGCCTTTTTGTTGCTGGTCCCTCATTTCTTGGACATTAGCTAGTTCCTGTTCTGCTGACAAAGGAGAGCACAACATATTAGGGGGCTGGGGACGTCCGCATAATTTTAGGGCGCGTTGGATATATACTTAAAATGTACTTTTAAATTGAAGTTTATTTTACGTTTAAAATTGATTTTTTTTTAAATAAAATTAAAACATCCATATAAGATATAATGAACAATTTTTTTATTTTTAAAAGAAAAACAGATTATAATTATCAATTATATTTTACATATTGATGGATGTAGAATGAAGATAAAAATGGGGTAAACAAACATACCTTTAATCTCTCTTCATCAGTTTGAATTTTCTGAGGAGGTATATGAAATTGGAGTGGTAGGTCTTAATTCAACTTTTATCTTCATACATAATTAAACTCTTTTAATAAATTTTTTTTAAAATCAAAACAAGATATTTAATTGTGAATAAAAGAAGTATGTGTTAAGTAGGCTTTTTGATGTTATTGGAACGTTTTGAGTTGGGTGATTTTCTTGTTCATCATATCGAAATTATCATGAATAAGTTGAAAATGGTAAAAGCATTTTAAATGCTGTAACAGAAAAGGAGTGTTCCCCCTTATTGGAGTGATAATTATACCCAAGGTTGGCTTTTGGCCTTATTCTAACATTTTGAGTTTGGTGAATTCATTAACACTGACAAATCATGAATTCCTAAGAGCAAAAGTTACTAATTCAAATAAAGTTGAAGTCTGGATTTCATGTACCCACACATATACCACACATATATTTCATGTGATTCATATGAACTCACATAAACAAATATGATTCCTAAAAGTAAAAAATAACCGAAGGATAAAGTGGGATTTTTTCAAGGGTGTGACCAATTTGAACAAGAAGGTCTATGTCCTATATATATATTTCAGGTTCATATAAGAAATTTGGACCTATATACATGATAGAATCCATTATCGATTTACTTTCAACTTTAAAAGTAACTTGATTATGAACCATCTGACTTGATTTTTTTTTCGATGATTATGACACTCAAGGGTTGTGGAGAGTGTTGGGGAGGATGTTCAAGAGCTAACTACAGGGGACATGGTTATTCCAATATTCTTGCCTGACTGTGCAGAATGCATAGACTGTAAATCAAAGAAGAGCAATCTGTGTTCAAAATTCCCTTTCCATGTCTCTTCAAGTATGCTTAGAGATGGGACATCCAGATTCACAGATCTCAAGGGAGACCCTATTGCTCATTTCCTTTGGATATCAAGCTTTAGTGAATATACAGTTGTTGATGTGGCTTCTGTAACAAAAATTGATCGAATAATTCCCCCAAACAGGGCTTGCCTTCTAAGCTGTGGAGTGTCAACTGGTAATGTTGGTTCTGCCTGCCTTTCCATTTAACAAGAGGTTTTTTTTTTAATATTTGACCAACACTATTGTAGATTATTACCATGATCCATAGCCTTTTTGTGCACAACAAAGTACGTATCTTGAGAGTTTTTTGACAGAACTTGTATGATTTTTAGGGGTAGGTGCTGCTTGGAGGACAGCAGAGGTAGAAGCAGGATCCACTGTTGCCATTTTTGGGTTGGGATCAATTGGATTAGCGGTATGGCAATGTAATTAGTACAGTAAGAGCTCTTTTCTTGTTTAACTGATCACATGGCAAGCTTGTTAAATGAACATATATAACTGGAATAGGTTGCAGAAGGAGCACGAATTTGCGGTGCTACACGAATTATTGGTGTGGATATTAACCCTGACAAATTTGAAATAGGTAGACATGAATCTCTCTTAATTCGCCTTTTTGAGTTTAAGGGTACATGGATTGTTATTTCTTTTTTCAGGCAGTGACTTTCACTTCAATGGTGTTAATTGTAGTGATTGTTTGTTCAGATGCATGCCTGCTGCAGTTTGTTAATTGATGTCTTATAGTATATGGAGCAATATGCACTTTGATATGAACATTCTTTTCCATTTTATACAGCCAAAAAATTTGGAGTTACTGAATTTGTCAACTCCAATGACTGTGGGAATAATCCTGTAAGCCAGGTAATTTCTGTAATCCGTTTTTTTATCTTCTCCTTTTACACCTGCATTTCAAAGCTATCTGCACTTTTGATAGATTCTGTTATTTAGAAATTGATAAAACTTTTTTTTTTCTCTTCTCTTCTTTTGTATCTTTTTCTTGGTGATTGATCAGTATGACTAAGTCTCCAGATAAGGATTAAGATATACACCAACATTGAATCTTTTAATACACTTTTTGTCTGTTGTATAGTATTAATAAAAAAATTATATGTTTTTAATTATTTAGATATAGAGGATAAACTAAAAGTAAAAGGCATTGATCTTTTAAAACATATGTGTTTTTTAATAATAACGTAGGGAATCATACAAAGAGTACTGTATTAAAATATTTGAATCCATAGCTCTCTGATTGTGGTGTGTGATTGATCTGGTGATAACTCTGTCCTTAATAATATGCTCAGGTGTGTGTTTTTTTCGATGTCTACTTCAAAGTTCAAATATATATACTATAAGGTTCTCTAATTAGAATAAATTGAGCAGGTGATCCTTGACATGACAGAAGGTGGGGCAGATTATTGCTTCGAGTGTGTTGGTATTGCATCACTGGTGGAGGAAGCATATGCATGTTGTCGATGGGTTTGTATTTCACATTCGTGTATATATATATATATATATATATATATATATATAGGAATACCAAGGAAATTCAAATTATTTTGGTTTTGTGTGCGGTTCATATGGTCAACAAACACATGGTAACTCCATGCATTACACATAGGAGCCCCGCTATAGCATTCTATATAGCATCCCTCTCTCTATATATAAGAAGTATACAATAATGGGTAATAAAACTTAAATTATAATAAGCTCATGTGTATAATTTATGTGGTCAATTTTATGTAAGAACACATAAAAGTTCACTATAATTTGAGTTTTATTATCACTATAACCATACCAATATATTACCCACTGAAATTAGATAATTACGAGCAATAATATTCTTTCATTGCACCAAAAAGCACAACATTGAAAGTTGCTCTTGCACTGTATTTCTTAAGATGAGCAAACTTAATGTTAAAAATAAAACGGTATACAAATAGGTTCTTATTAAATACTAAGTTTTTTTTATAATTAATACTTAAGACAATTATCTTTTTTTAGAATAAATAAAATAAAATTTGATAAGTACACATAGAATTTAATTGATCATTTTAGGGTTTTTGACTTTTTAGGATTTTAATTTATAAAATAGATTAAAAAAAATTATTTTTTAAAAGTTGACTTCACATTATGTTCTCTAATGATTAAAATTAAGGATCAACTTTTAATTTTTTTAAAAATTTAAACAAGTATTTTTAAGATTTAATTTATCTTTTACAAATTTATCTTGTGTTCATTACCCTATATAACTGATATTTAATTACCTTTATCTTCTACATTTCAGGGTTGGGGAAAGACTATCATGGTCGGAGTAGACAAGCCAGGTTCTCAGCTGACGTTGAGCTCGCACGAAGTCCTACATCGTGGGAAAACCCTCATCGGATCGTTGTTCGGGGGTCTTAAGCCCAAGTCAGATATCCCTATACTCATCAAGAGTTACACGGAAAAGGTTTGTGTATAATATACTTTCTTGGCTGATATCTATCATTAGCAATGTCATAAAGATGATAGAATTAAAAATATCACTTTAATTTTAAAAAAAAGTAACTTAACTTACTTTTAATACACTCTCTTTATTATTAAATATAAGTTATTTTAACTATATTTTCTTATCAGTAATTATAAGTGGTTGTTGTTAGTTAATTAATTTTTTGAAAGTATTTTTTTTTATATTACCTCTCTAATTTATGTTCAGATTTTTTAAAAAGATGAATAGAGAGTATTTTAAAAAAAAATGTACCTTAATTTTTACAAAATAATGATTTTGTAGGGAATGGTAAGTATATAGATATTCCTAATAATTCCATCTTCTTTAATTTTACACAATAAATAAATAATCCCGTCATAAATAAAATTAATGCACTATTATTTCACGGGATCAATACATAAAATGAATTATCCTGAATTCTTTGTAATTTTCTTGTTCAGGCATTGGAGCTGGATAAATTTGTAACCCACGAGGTTCCTTTTAAGGACATCAACAAAGCTTTCGACTTGCTCCTTGAGGGTAAAAGCCTCAGATGTGTGATTTGGATGGACAGAGGCATTAATCATCCCATCCAGTAATTTAAGTGTATTTATTCATAGTTTTTAATCAGTGTTCATCTTTGATATATTATATACCATGAAACAGGAAATGAAAATTTCTTAATTATTGTAGACTGTTTTTATGCCTTTATCTTCTGAATACAAGATCTCAATTGCCATGTTTTATTGGTAAAAAAATCAGAAATGGATTTGGTCTGCATTTATGTATCTCTTCTCTAGACTTTGCCACACCCACCACGAGCCTGTGATTTGAACTTGAATTTGATTTATGCCAAGTAAGTAAATATACGAAATGTTATAGTGTATCAGTTATTCAAACAACTATTAAAATTTGAATGAAAAACTTAAAGATAAAGTAAATCCTAGAGGTATTTTATTAAATTTTAAATATTGAAAATAATTTTTTATAACTTTATATATATATATATATATATGCATGTATATAAATTCTACTATATATTGAGAAATTGAATATTTTAAAACCTGAAACGTATCTGTATGAAAGCATATTTTTTAAATATTTAAATGATGATTTTTTGATTAATTATTTTCTAGTACAAGAATCATAATAAAATATAACTTGGAACAAAGATATAAAATTATTATCCAACCAAGCTACTAATCTAATTTTTCAAAACTTGAAGTCTTCAAATCTTTGAGATGTTAATTCCCACAAAACTTCAAACTTGTAAGTGCAATTTATCTTTTTTTCAGGAGGAACTTTAATGTAATCCAAAATTTCCTAAAATAGATAAACTTAAATCAACATTAGTACTAATTTGTTATAATCAAAATAAAATTAATTAAAAGTTAAAGGTCAACTGTCTTTACTTTTAAGAAAAAATAAATTCTATAGAAATGTTTTATGAAATAAACCCTAAAAAAAACTAAACCCTAGTTATATTTGATTAATTTTTATTATCTATATATAAAGACAGTTGACTATTAGAGATTTAATTTGAGCTCTAAATAATTTAAGTTCCGTTGCTCGTAATAACATTTTCAACTAAATAAATATTATCAAATCAAATATTTCTTTATTTAGTAACACACTATAGTACTAATCTTTTAACTAAAATATTAAAGGTTCATTACATTTGTTTTTTCCTTTATAAAGTTAAGGACTATGACTATTAAATACTTCATCAATAAAATTAACCAAATAAATTACTTTTCATCCTTCCTGACTGTATGATCCTCTCCAATATTATAAAACCATAAAATTGGTGCAATACTCTAATAATTAATACAGAATTGGATAAACTAATTATTATGACTGATCACCGTGGCAAAATTCTGAGGGGAACCCTTTCTTGGAAGTCTTAAACCAAAAATCGACAATCCAATGCTTGCCAACAGTTACCCGAAGAATGTATACTTTGCTCCTTTTTAGTCACCTGGGTGGATTGCTATTTTATAATTTTAACTATAACAAACACTTTTTCAGGAACTGCAATTGGATGGTTTTGTCACGCATGAGATTGCTGCAATTGGATGGTTTTGTCATGCATGAGATTGAGTTTGAAGATATTAACGAAGCCTTGGACTTGGTTGCGAAAGGGAAGACCCTCCGCAGTGTGATTTGGATGGATAAACAGCTGAAATAATTCCCTTCGCAGTACTCTGTCAGTTCTTCTTGTTTGATGTTTGGTTTATGGTTACCATTTCTGGGTTGGTGTAACAATAAAGATAATGTGAGAATTTTTTTTAACCATCCTGAAACAAATAACTGAGGTCAGTCGTCTAGCTCCTGAACTTTCAAGTGCTCTCCAATGTTAAAATTCCTCCTATATCACAAAATTTTCAAGAAATTCATTATAGAAAAGCTAAATATAGGGGTTAGTTCATTGAGTCTCCAGATTCTTACAGGACCTGAATAAATGTTTCATTCACTTCCTTTTTTCCCCTCTTAGCTTTCCTTCAATTCTGCTATCAGGACCTCTCTCCTGAACCAACAACTCATCTATCTTTGCAAGCTCCTTTCGAAGTTTCTCACTTCTGTCCATGGCTTCCTTGGATATTGCAATCAGAACCTTTCTAAAGAGGGTAAATTCCTCTAGTGTGCTTATCTCCTCTTGAAGCCTGTCCCTCTTGGGTCGGTTCTCCTGCTCCAGTTGCAAGACCTGCTCTTGAAGTTTTGCGTTCTGCATCTCCAGTTCTGATTTCTTCTTCAGAAGCTTCGCATTCTGCATCTCCAGTTTTGATTTCTTCGCCAGCAGCTTTCCATATTCTGAATAGCTTACAAAAGTCTCTGTGGTTTTCGCCCCTCCGGGAACGATCTCATCACCAGAATTAGCCATCTGTGCCCTGAAAAATCCAACAAAATCTATATTCATTTATAGTGCAATCAAAATTCAATCAAACATACACATAGCTAATATAAAGAAAACTATACAAATGGTTTCTGATTATTCCACCATTTATTTTTTGGTGTCATAATGCTTATCTTAATCTTTCTGAATCCATAACTAAATATAGTTTTCATATGCCTCGTTAACTTAATGGTCGTAGCAGTTAAATTTGGAATTGAAAGATCTTGAGTTTTGAGGACACAGACAAAGATAAAGATAGGTGGGATATAAGTGTTTGTTTCTCAGTTTAACAAGTATAGGGATGGTTAGGAGAGACCAGGGTTAGTGTAAAAGGAAAAAAAAAAAAACACTAAATATAGTTTTCTTTCATTGATCTAAGAGAATATATAAGGAGAAATAAGTGTTCTCTATATTTTCTGTGGTCTTGCTGTGACAATCCAGCAAAGCTGTAACACAATACTCATTCCATAACTTTGAAAACAGGTGGCTCAAATAACAGAAGAGTTTATTCAAATAACAGGAGCAATGAATATTCCTTCTTCAATTAAACCCTTATCAACCCTACAAATAATGATAATTACTATTTACTACTCTAATACTACCCATTAAAAATCCAAATTTTACCACAAAAGAGTTTTCCGAAGGAAGGCTAATTGGATTACGTAGAATTTCTATAACGTAACATGCCAATTCCAACAATGAATTCTATAAAATTTGGATAGTTTAATTAAATGAACCCTAAATCGAGCAATCAATTCAATCCAACAATTATACCAAACAAGTGTAGAATTTTTACATACCCAATTCCAGTACTCGATTCTGAAATCTAGCGTTGAATTTTGGATGCCTGCTTGGCTCTTGGTCTCTCCTTCTTCCCAATATATATTGTTAAAAACAACTCATATATAGATCATAGTTATCAATGATTATCTTTGTATTTACGTAAAAAACCAATAAACTTTAAAGTAGAAATGAAATTGAAAGAAGGTAACCCAACGTGTGTCACCACCCTCACATTTCTAAATTAATATTTATTTTAATTAATTTATTTATAGAAAAAAGACGGCAAAAGAAATTTTAAGAGTTTTGAATAGAAAATGAAAAGTTTTTAATATCATATACATAGTTGAATAAATATACATAATATAATTGTTTCAAAATGTAATCACTATTATTTAAATTATTATAGAATATAAAAGTGTATTTATACTTATATTGAAGTTTTAAATATTATTTTTATTTGAATCATTTTAAAATTTAATAAATATTGTTTAAACATTTGTGTGTGTTCATTGAATGTTGCTTTCAAAAAATATTTAAAAAATGGCTTAATAATGTGTCTACTAAATTTGTTACTTTTTTTTTTCCAGTTTGATCATTTACTTTGAGTTTTTGAACAATTTAGCTATTATATTTCATATTTTTAAAAAATTAAGTCATTATAATATGGTCCAATGAAATAATACTCATTAATATGATCAATCTTCAGTAAAAATGCTATATGACTTTTCATATCATCAAAAAATTTTATATTGGCTGAGGGAATATTCGTTAATTTGTCAATTTCTTTTTTGTCTAATTTTTTATATGCACATAATTTGAATGATACATAGCAAAATTTTACATTTAATAAAGCCAATAAGGAAAATTTTAGTGACATGTCAAGTCACTTGATATTATTAATAAAGATTTATTATATTTGTAATTTTTTTTCTATTAAATACTCATAGAATGGTTAAAATGTCTTAAAATGCAAAATGTAAATTGACTAGTTTTATTGTTCAATGATCCAACTAAAAAAAATGACAATTTTGATGACCACATTGTTAGTTAAGTCTTAGAAAATTTCACTATTTTTTATTTACATACTTTATGAATCCTTCTAACTATTTATGAATTTAATTTCCAAATAAAAAATTTTGATATAAAAGAATTCTCTTTCTATAGAAACGAATAATTGAGTTGTCTTTAGTTATCTTACATATATAATAGTAATAAGTTAAATTTTTAATAGTTTTTAGTACTTAATGTGATATCTTATGGGCCGTTTGGATAGATTTATAAAAAAGTGCTTTTTATAAAAGTATTTTGTATCTTAAATTAAGTTGTTTTGTGTTTGAATGTAGTAATTTTATAAGAAATTTTCAAAATTAAAATTTTTTAAATGAAAATCACTTTTAAGGTTTTTTTCTTGAAAATATTTGTTTTTTATTATAATTTTTTAAAATTTAATAGAATAGTTATATTCTATAAGTATATAATACATTAAATGCTAATATTTTAATATATTTAAGTAAATTTTAATTATTTTTAACACAATACATTAAAAATCGAACCTTTTTAAAAAAATCATAAACTTAATAAATAAATAAATAATAAATTTTGATCAATTTATGAAGAAAAAAAGAAAAAAAAGAGAAATATTTTTTAAAAAAATGTCAAGAAAAAAAGGTTAAAAAATAAATATAAAAAATTGAAGAGTTAGAAGTATTTTTTTTCAAAAATTACTTTTTGTAGTTTAAAAAATAAGTAAAATTTTGGCTTATTTTTAATCTATGCTTTTTTTATAAATCTAAACAAACCATTTTTTTCACTTAAGTGTTTATTTATTAAATTAAATCAAAACAAATAGGTTTTATGTCTTATTTAAAAATTATGAAATATTAAAAATAATAATTAGAAAATTATTTGTGTTACTTGATTTTTTTAAGTTCTTTAATCCAATACCTCTTCGTCAAATTCTATTGTTGACACCACTCAAGATTTTAGGTTAAATTTTTGTTCTTACAAATACATATTCGTTATTCATACATTCCTCCATGTAGACATTGCACTCTTGGATTTGTCAAGACCACGTAAATATGTGTTGGATCGCTACTTTTACTACTATGGTATGATTACAAAAGATCTACCAAATTGATCCATTCAAATATAAAACAAGTAATTGGGTCACTGTTAAGTCCTTTGCTTTCATAATCAAATATACGTAACAGAGTAGAACAAGCAATTTGGTCATGGCCCATGAGACCCAAACAGATGCACTCGACAGACTTTCGCAATCCTACTGGTTTAATTAATAAGATTGCGGCAAATATGTCACCCTCATTCTCCTTTGCTTTCCTGGAACACATCATGTTCAGACACGTAGACAAATGTTAAAGGTCTAGATTTAATTTATTAATAGCCAATCAAAAATTCACCTAGGCACCAACTAATGCAGCCAAAATTGGGCCTACCACATTTGGGTCTGAGTCTGAGCAAAATTGATACCGACAGTGACAAAAGATTTATATCGGAGTTGTCGTAAGATTTGAGGCCCGCCCGACCTTATAGTTTCGGAGAGCTAAGCTGCGACATATATAACGATATAATATCACAGCGGGCTTTTTATTCCGGCTCTTTGGGAGCAAGGGCTGCGGAGAGCTTCGATGAGATGGAGCAAGGGCTGAGGAGAGCCGGGCTGGGCTGACCCTTATATCCAAGTATATTTTTCATTTAATATATATTATACTAGAATATATTTAAGTTATTAGCTAGAATTGTTTGTTTATTTATATATATATTTATAAATTATTTATTTTTATTGTGAATTTATTTTTTTGAATAGAAATTTAAAATTTTTAGTTTAATTTTACTTTTTTATAATATAATTTGTCTATTGTTATTTAGTTTTTGTTCTTTACTTTAATCATTAGTTTGCTTTCATTTTTTTAATTACAATTTTATTTTTGAGGACAGAGCAGGTCGGATTATAATTACCGTTTTGTTTTTTAAAAAATAAATGAGGGAAATTTTAAATTAAAATAAAATTAAGAAAAAATCATTATTATGTATAATTATTTTTATATATATTTTGAAAAAATATGAATAGAAATCTGCACTTAAAATGATTCAGGACTTAACAAATTTTAAAATATAATATTTTTTTAATGCAAAAAGATTTTAAAAGTTCAAAACACTCTCGTATATTTGATTAATATTCAATATAATTTTAGGCATTTTTAAATTTATTTGATAGTATTTGATTTTTATTAGAAGTTTAATTTAAAAATATAAATAATTAATTTTCGTCATGTTCTGGGTAGACGATTTACTAGATTATCAAAAGCACCTTCAATATTGTAATTGATTAAAGATTTTTTAAGAAAACAATTAATTTAATAAAAGAGTTTTGTATAATTGTTAATATGATAATAATACTAAATTACACATCACCTCCTTACCGTCAATTTGTTAAACAACTTTTTGAAAGACTTCGAAGCTCATTTATTATGGAGTAAATCATCATTTTAATCTCTCTTCTTTTATATTTTTATCATATAAGTCATTTTTCATTTTTTTAAATATTTTTAAATCTCATATCTTTTTTATTTAAACCTACTAAAATCCTTAATCTTTTATTGCGACATTTAAAATCTTTAATCAATTTTTCTTTAAAAAGATAGGTCATCGATCTTTTTACATGTGTCTAACAAAGCACTTCTTGATTGAAAAAATAAATTTTTAGGTCGAATGACTCACCGAACATTCATTTTGTCAAATATACTAGGGGCAGATATGTCATTTCACTTTTCATTTTCTTTTTTTTTTTTTTAATATAAAAATAAAAATAAAGGAATGATAAAGAAAAATCCCAACAAGTGAAAAAGCCCCAAATCAACATAATAATATCTTTAAAATAAAATTTTGATTCAATTTTTTACACCCCTTTTGATCCTCTAGAAAATCATATTCTTTATCAAATTTGAAAAAACATTTGATAAAATAGGTAGAAAGTTAATACCATGAACTTAGATTCTCAGGAAGAGGACTACAAATATGAGTAATGATAAGAAACAAATCTCCTAGCTGAATATGGATTTGTCCATGATATCTGAATCACTGTTGCTTGTCCACGGTAACAAATTATGTTTTGATATTCACATGCCCCTCTTGCTCGGAATAAAATGACCATTTGCACTTGATTGAGAAGTGCCATTATCATCTTCTTGAGGTGCCATAAGACTTGCATTCTTGATCTTCAATTTGATGCTTAGCCTACAAATTGATTGCTACTGTACAATGTAAGGTTTCATCAAATTACTAATTGCTTTTCATTTTTGGAATTTTTTTTAAAGAGATGAAGAAATAGTGAAATGACTTGTCTACACTCAGTATATTTAACAAAAGGAATGCCCAATGAATCATTTTGTTTGTAATTTTTTTTTCAAATAAGAAAGACTTTGTTAGACATTCGCAAAAAGATCAAATATCTATTTTTCAAAGAAAAAATGACTAAGAATTTTAAATGTTACAATAAAAAGTTAGGTATTTAGTTGATTTAAATAAAAAAGATAAGGGATTTAAAAGTTTTAAAAAGAAAATATATATTTCCATTAAAGTGCTAGAAGATGTTACAAAGAAAGAAAAAACCTTTTTAAACTTCTAACAAATAAAATTTTTCATAAATAAGTAATAATTTATCAATAAAAATGGTTGATATAAGATATACAACTTTCAATTTAAATATATGTATATATTTATAAATATATAAATTTATTGGGATTTATGAACACAAAAGCAGCGGAAAATAAAAATTTTCACAATCCCGATTCAGGGTCCATGTACATTATGTAAACCTGAATTATAAGAAGAACATACCTTTTTTTTTTGTTTTGACTAACAGAAACAGCAAATTCTTCGAATCAAGAAGCTGCGAAACATGAAAGTTCTCTATCGATATCCACACAGCAAGATCTAACGAGTTGGTCGGTATGTTAGAACCTTAAACTTTCTAAATCAGATATTCAGAAGCTTGAGAGATTGGTGGCGGAAATCTAGAGAGAAGAAGAGAAGAAGGCGTTTAGGGTTTTCTATTTATCAAGATAGGTTGTATGTTAAGAGCAATCCTAGCACTACCTTTCTTTTCTATATATAGTTAAGAGGGAAAAAGGGAGGACGGATAGGATTTCTTACTTCCTATCAAATAGGATGCAAACCATAACCCTAAGTTATCTTCCCCTTTTATATCTATATTACAAATTTCCTACAATTAGAAAATGTAATTATAACAGATAATAATTCAGAAATTATTGATTTCATCAAAATATGATTTTAATTTATTTTAAAATCCTATTAAAAGAAATCAATTATAGTCATAATTTCAATATGAATTAAAATCATGTTATTACTTACTTTAGTGTGTGACCTTGTATGTTTATTTAACATTGGCAGCAAGAATAAGCCCACAAGTCATAAGCAGCCTCTCACAAGACATTATGACTACCCAAATTAAATAAAATCAATAGTTTGATTTTAACTTATTTTAAAGTCCAATATTTAGTTCATTTGTTACATAAAATCAGGATTACATATAAGGCATGGATTAAGTCATCATTACATAACTTAATCATTCGTTTCTTGATCCCTGATTAAACTGTCTAAACAAATGATACTAATAACTCTTTATTACGTCATTTGGGCATGACCATGCATTTTTCAATTTAAATTATCAAGAGGGCTCAAAGGATATTTCACTCGAAATAAGTGAGACAAATCTCATCTTTTTTTATTCACATTTCTCACTATGATTCATATTATGCACAACTAAAGACTATATTGTCATCCGGTTAAAGATAACGTTAGACTAGGTCAAGACATACAATTCTTCGCATAGAAATCCATGATGAAATCGTGTCGAGAGACTTAAATATGACTATAAAGATGAGAATTACTTATGACATAATCCGCGTTGTAATTCTCATCATGGTCATGTCTAATACATCGTTTTCTAACATCTATTTATGTTTTGATTTGAATATCCCATATTCATGATCAGTAAAACGTGATTATCAGTCAAATTACATATTATTTTTAATTTATTATTATTCCAACAATAATAACTGAATAGAGACTATTTAAAATAATATATCTATTGCCAAAAAGGTTTTATTATTAAATCACATGCTTAATGACCAAAAGACAGATAATATTATTCATGATAATAATAAATATAATAAAATCAATTTCATAAATATATTTTAAAGCACAAATACAATTTATTTCATTGTCCTAATACATAATACTATCAATATTAACTAGAATGAAGAAAACAAAAAGGAAACTTAAACCCTTAATTTTAATTTTTCTGTTTTTAAGTAAAACAAAACTTGCACATTAGAGAAATAAACTATACAGATGAGATACTAAATATAAATATGAAAAGTAAATTACACATTAAAATATGTTTCCATCAACGTGATGTATAAATTGTAGATATTTACTCTTTAGTTTCTTCGAAAAATAACTGATGTTCTATAATTATTGATTTTTTTTATATATAAAAAAATCTGATTATAGACTTTTTTGTAAAATGACTTTTAAATAAATAAGACTAGATAAGACCTTATTCACAATATTTATACATAAATAAGTCAAAAAAAGTTCAATTTCTAAATAAATCTATTAAATTTTGAATATAATTTATATGTGGAGAAAAGTTTATTTTAAAATTTATCAATTTCTCTAAAAAATCTTTGAATTTCTAAAAAATAAAAATATTCCCAAACAAAATTAAAACATAAAATAACCAAATATCAGGTTGATGTTAGAATTGAGCAGTGAAAACATCAAATCAAAATCAAAATCAATAAATGCGATAGTATCAAACTCACCCTACGTTTTTATAACGGATTTCTATGTGTAAAGATTAAAATATGATAAATGCATTTCACGCATAGATCTATAATCAGATCAACTTTCCAAATGTTGAGCATTTAAATTGTCCATATGAATCTTCACATAAAATGACTTCAATGCATCCCTACACACGAAGAAATAATAACTATTGTTTCCATGTATTATTATTAAATTTGGCTAGAGGTTTCATATAGAATATTTATAAACCTTAAGACCTGGTCCTAATGAGCTAAACCCATTAGTGGCCCCTTTTCTTATTCTTGACCTTTCTAAAGATTAATTAACTAATTAATTCATATAAATCTGTAGCACAATCATTTAATTGTGGGGGCTTTAGAGTATACTAATATTCTTTTACCATCAATGTAAAAGACCCGACGTCATTTTAAGTTTTGATTCTTATTGTGTGACTTTTTAGATTTATTATTTATTTACAATAGAAATTAATATTAACTCTTCAATATTAATTAGACAATTATAACTTTGAATATTCTCTCTAAATATATTCAAATTTCCATAAGTCATGAGTCACCTCTATTGACATATATTAACATATCATGACTACTCAATAAATAATAAAGGATTAATTTTTCGTCATTAGAATTACATTGTAATTGTTGTGTATTTAATATCTCCATTTATATCCTTATTAAGTAATCTCCGTTATTTGATCATATATCTAATTCTATTTAATCACTTAACTATTGTGTAACTATCTTGGCTAAGATCTTTATAGTGATTCTCCATTTTCTAATATATTAATATCTATATACTAATCATAGAAAATAAACATAAACTAATCTTAACGAATTATTTTTGTCTAAAAAATAATTCAACGACCACCAATACTTTTTTAAATTATTCATATAAAGAAATAATATCACATCAGTTCTAACTCATAAGAATAATATCTCTTAATAAATAATTAAAAACATGTAAAGATAATATATAAATAAATAGATTATTTTATTTATTAATAAGATAATTATACTTTCTTATGTGTTTACTAATACTACCATGACCATTTATTTTAAAATATAAAATATTTTTATATTTAAATATTTAATAATTTATTTACGACGCAATATATAAGTTCGATTATAAACTGACAAAATGATGTCAGTGAATTATCTTCACGCTGCCAGCGTGACCATCAATGCCACGTTTAAAGGTTTTCGGTGCATAAAATTATTGCTTGAAAGTTGAAACAATGGTATATTTAGGCTCCAAGTCTTTTAAACACACTCTTCTTGACATTTTTCAGGATGGTAATACAAATTTTACACGTGGCTTCTAATTAATTTTTATGATAGATTTTATAAATTAAATTTTTTAAAAAACTCAATTGATCTTTTAAAATAAATATAAATTTCTTTATCAATTAGTATTGAGATGCATAGATTCAAAATCGATTTTATTATAAATTTTAATTTTGATATTTTTACAATTAATAAAGATATATTCGTCTAATACGTGAATCTAACATTGTAAAAATATATAAATTTCCTTTTTGAGTGTTGTATTATATAATTTTACTATAAGATCTTGATGCAAATTTCTCTTCAAATTATAAAATTAGTTCTCCATCATACCGAAATTTTCATGTTGTTTTATGAGTTTTTAAATGAAAGGGTACTAATAAACTTGAAATTCAAGCAAATGATACATTAATTGCCAATTGGCACGTCCCATCTCGAGAAAGATATTGAAGAGCAATAATATTCTTCCACTACCCCACACAGTATTATTGTAGCTTCATCTTGGATCTTTCTTCATCCACATGTAAGCAAACTAATCAATCGCGATAGAGTTAAGCTTATCTCTTTTATCTCTTAAATTGTTTATAATTTATAATGAGTCAATTAGCTTCCTTTCCCTTTAAGCCCATTGCTATCGGGTGGACACAGCTAATTAAGTTTTTATCCTGAAAAATTCCTCTCTCCTTTAGATTAAATTACAGACAAATTAGTACCCACGTTAAACATTTACTGACATTGTCCATGAATGTTCTTTTCCCCTTTCTGGGAATCAAGAAGGAAACAGTAAAATAAGGAATAAGATCAATCCACATATTCATATCAATATTTGGAGATTACACAAAAAAAAAAAAAAAAAAAACAAAGAAATACAATACTTGACACACGAAAGGAAGTAAAAAGGATAGAAAATAAACACATGGACATGGACATGGACATGGGCACCCCATAAATAATTTTAAAGCAGCCACAATCATCGCATTACAGGTGGAAAATTAAGTATTTGCTTTGATTGATACGCTCTCTTTAATGCGGTGCATGGGCCTCCTTATCTTTTTCCTCTTCGGTCTTGGAATGATACCCTGGAAGTTTCTCTTTGATCTTCTCCAGGAAGCCCTTCTTCTCTTTGTCAGGAGAGGCGCATTCAGCAGCAGCTGCTGGTGCTGGCGGTGGTGGAGCTACATGAACTTCCTCAGGCTTCTTCTGGCCACCTCCGGGGAGTTTCTCCTTTATCTTGTCTAGGAAACCCTTTTTTTCGGGATCTCCCTCAACATGTTGCTCTCCATATTTCTCAACGGGAACGTCAGTATCGTGATCGCCTTCCTTCTTGTCCCCAGATATCTTCTCCTTGATCTTTTCCTTTACACCCTTCTTGTCCTTCTTCCTCCTTATCTTCTTCCCATCCTCTTCTACTTCTTCCTCGCTAGACTGAAAACAAACCACTTTTGGATCAGTACTAATTAACTATAAAAGGAGATCTATTGAGATCATATACAATGAATTAAAATCATGATCAAAACATTGGTTAAGTACTTACGCTGCTGGAGCTGCTGCTACCAGATCGGTGAAGCTTCTCCAGTAGACTGCCGTGCTTTTTCTCCTCTTCCTTTTTGTGCTCCGGTTCAGAAACGTGCACTTTTTGATCAAACTCAGAGGAGATTGCTTCCTCGGGTTTCTTCTCTTCATCTTTCTTCCCCATGAAGTCAAACAACCCACGATCGGTGGCCTCCACCGGTGCATCCCCTTCGATCTTGATGTGGCCGTGATCATGCTTCAAATCGTCAGCCATTTCAATCACTCAACAAACTTTCCAAGATTTTAAGAAATTAAAAAGAAAATTGAAATAATTACACGGTGATCAACAGAGAGAAAGTAATCGATCAAACGGAAACGAATGGCTTTGCGAATACAGACGATGAATACTAATGGATACTTTGATAGCAGAACTCAGTGGAAGCATCTGCGTTTTATAGGAGAATGCAACGCGTCAAGGACGCGATGAAGGAAGATAAAAGAAAATTTAATTTAATTGATGATCAAAATTCAAAAAGCAAACGAACCGGCTTCCGAGCCCAATCGAGTACATCAAGGGTAACGGACGTCTACGTGTCCTTTTGAATTTTTTTACTAAAGTCGAAACGTATGTCCCACATTCTCTCTCCACCTGCTCGACTAGGAAAACATATCAGAACTCGCTCTGTAATTTCGACGCGTGGCAATTGATGAATTCTTTCCATCTATATCCATAAATATAGATAACGTCTATATAATTAAAATAAATGGTAGTATTTCTTTTGTATGTTTTTTTCAAAGCTTTAAATATGGCATTTAAGTATTTAGAATTGAGGATAAATAAAATTAATATTTTTAATTTAAATTTAATTAGCAATCTATTCCATTAAGTTCAATGAAAATTTTCTTGAAATTTTTGTATAAAGTGTTTGAATATCAAAAATCCATTTGGTTGTACCTTTTAAAAAAAATCAAGGGAGAAAAAAGAGAATTTAAAATTTCAGTTTATTTTTAAGATGGAAAATTTTAAGCACTTCTAAATAATCTAAAACCTTCTTCATCTGCCTTCCCAAACAATTCTTTTTATTCCATCTCTTTTCCTTTCAAAACAATATTTTAACATTCAAATACTTTTAATAATGCATCTAACCATAAAACTACTTAATTTAAAAAATTCAAAAGAAAATAAAAGAAAAACCATCTTATAAATCCTTTTAAACTCTTAGATAAACCTTTTAGTATTTTGATATCATACTAAGAATATAATTTAATTATTTTTCATTAATTTATAATAATATAATTTATTAAAAAATAATAATTTAAATTAAAAGAGTGATCTATTTAATTCTTATAGTGAAATTAAGATATTTAATTTCTTGAATTATTATGAACCAAATTGACAAAGAAATTAAATAAATGAACTCGTGCCCCTATGTGCGGGACGTGATGAAGGAGTAGAGGCTTGTGGAATACGCAGGTGAGGTGAGACGGGAAATTATCTAAAGCAGTGTTGAAAGAGAGGAAGACACGCTGTCATGAGGGGGAGTTGGTCCAGTAGAAATGAGACACGTAGGATAAGAACGTGAAAGAGGTATTCTGTGGGACATGAAATTGTCGGCCTCGATTGGATAGCAATGCGGGAACGTCGGTGAAACGGGGAGCTAAGAAATGGACACGTGTCGAGGAATGGAGGTGGGAAATGGTGTTTCGAGATTCACAAACCTGTGGGTGGGGGAATGGATCATCTCATTCCTTTGATGTATGTAGGCTCCGATCTCATCCACAGTAATTTGTCGATTTTCCGTGATATATGGCCCACGGGCCCCGCCCAAAGGACAGGTGGTCGGTTTGACGTTGCCGCTTGCGCCATTCAGAAATTGATTTCTTTGGTTCTGGTGCCTTCATTTTTTTTTTAATATTTTTTTCATTTATCGTTATTTATTTGTTTTCTTTCAAACAATCAAATTGTGAACCACACGTGCAAATGCACATGCCACGCAGTTTCATTGTACTTTTTTTTTTAAAGTTATTGTAATTTTTAGGACTAATTTTCATTTTGTGGAATCTTTCGTCTTTAGCATTTTTTTAAAAAAATTTATAAATGATTTTCAGTCGCATATCTTAGTCATTTTGATCGGATTCTTAAAAAAAAAAAAAAAAAAAAAACTGATTTTGTAATCAACAGGGATCCAAGAAAAATATAAAGAATATTTAAGACTTAACTTTGTCCTCAATAATTTTTTTTCATCTTTTTAATTCTTAAATAATTTTTATTTTTATATTTTAGACTTTTTGATCGAATTCTTAAAAAAATTCACAAAAATTTGTAGGCATTTGTCACCTAATCTGTTTAATAGAAGTACAATGGTCACTTTACTATTGACTACAAAATCCGTCGACTTTTTTTTCTTAAGAAACTAATCTGAAGAATCAAAATATCCAATCAAAAATTATTTAGGAATTAAAAAGATAAATAAATATATATATTTATATATATCAAGGATCAAAGGTTTCAAAAGGTGAAAGGTTTGAATCCTAAAATGTACAATAACTCTTTTTTTTTTTTCTTTTTTGGACCCTTAATGTCCTTTCTAAAACTTATTGTACAATAAATATATACAGACTATTTTTAGTTTTATTACCTATGTTACGATTTTTTAAAATTTATGCTTTTATTTCTTTATTGAATATATTTAACAAGTTATTATTTTAATTAAGTTACAAATGCTAAAGTTGTTAGCACCCCAACTCTGATATCATTTCTTGAGTACAAGAAAAAGCATAATATTTTACTTGCTCCACAACTCCTCAATAAAGGAAAAAAAAAATTCACTAATAATTTTTAAATAAAATAATAACAAATCCTCTTAAAAATTTCAATTATATTCTACTTCTCTAAACTTGAAATATTAAACAATTCAACTTATATTAAAGTATAGCATAGATGAGATTTTTGTAGATGCCCAACTCCTAAAACTAAGAATGCAAATTAAACTTGAAATGTTTGATTGAAAATGATGCCATTAAGAATGCAAATTAAAAAGACGGTTTGATGACATAATAGTTGGTGGCAAACAATGGATTTGGTATTTTAGTGAACAACGAAGATACGCCAAGAGCAGGTTAGGAAAGAATATATAAGGAAATTATGGGCATTTATTTATTTATTGGCAAACCAATTTAGTCCATATATATATATATTTATAGTATTTTGTTTTTTGACCATGGAAGTCCATATATATATATATATATATATATATATATATATTAATTTTTAGTCTCATAACTTTTTACGGGTGACCAATTAGGTTTAATTGTTTTGTAAATGAGATTTTCAAGTCATTTTTATTGAATTTTTTTTCTTAAGATTATTTTAGATATAATACTATTGACTTTCAGATTTCTTTGATTCACCAAAGGTCCAATTGCTCAGTAATTTAAGTACATTGAGTAAAAATGACATTATTTAAGTATTGATTTTACAAGCAATCCATAAATTAGTAATTTAAGTATGTAAGGATTTGGAGAAATCAAAGTAATCCCTAATCCTAATTGATAAACAGTAGCATGATACCTAAAATAATTTTAAGGAAAAATAATAAAAATGACATGAATATCTCTTTTTTAAGAGTAACTAATCCTAATTGATAGCCAGTAAAAAAGTTATGAAATCTTAAAAGAAAAAAAAAATATAGACCTATAAGGGCAAGAAAAAAAAAGTTATGAGGGTAAATTGGCCATTTACCTTATTTATTTGAGGAAATCCTTTATCCGTAGAAAGGTAGGGATTTGTGAGAGCAAAGGGGCCATATAATGTCTTGGATATGACCTAACAACTAAAATAAGAACTTAATCAGATCTACATAGTTTTTTTTTTTTTTTGAAAAGTCAAAAGATTCACTATAATCTTAATTTTCTTAGAGTTTAAGTTTTCCCTTACAGGTATAAATAAGTTTTATGTGATTCTTATAATTTTAATACAATAGTAACAATAGTTTTTTTTTTAATTATATTTAGATATGATTAATATATAATGTTGATATGAATATTTGGTCTACGATCAAACCTTTCTTTAATTTCACTACCAGATTGAATGAAGGCAATAACTTGTGAGCATGTCTTTGAAAGGAACAATTTTTGTTTGTATAAAAGATTGATTGATTGTTCTGAGTATTGATGTGTAGCCATGTAAGATATTTGGGTGGTCCAAGCCAAAGATGAACCATTTTATAAATATTGGCAGATCTATGCTTAGTTTAACTTATGAGCTGTTTTGTTTCAGCAACTCTTCAATGATGCAAAAGACAACCGTCCATATCCCATACTCCACAGGTTTTGGATTTGGAAGAATAAAAGATTTCATTTCTTCACATAATAGTATTTGTATTGAAGAAGATATACTAGTTAGGTTAAATAGCTTAGATTTTGATAATGTAAGAGAGTTTGATTCTCTTTTGTAATCTCTTTCTATTAGTTTTAATATTTGATTGGTCATTTTCCTTAAAAAAAAAAGAACAACCTATAGAAAGGAAAACCACAGGATCCAATTTGGGAATAAGGAAGAAAACATTAGGCCCTTGGCCACTTTTCCAACTTCCTACTCATGAACATTGGCTCCCCTTGCTTTTCCTTAGAAATTCATTAAAATTTTCATTGATTCCATTTGATAAACCCAGAAAAGTTTTCATATAAATCAGTTGGAACTCAAATTTTATCTGGAAACCTTTCAAGCCAACAAAATCTTGCTTTGCAAGATCAACAAAACTCAGATAAAACGATGGGAAAAAAAAATCTTTAACCATGACTTCAAAAATGGCATAACTGACAATGTAACAATTGAACTTGTCACTTTTTTTTCTCTTCAATTTGACCATTGAACTATAAAACCAATTAATTTAACCATTATACTTTACATTTTTGAACAATTTAGCCATTGTACTTTACATTTTAGAAAATTAAGTCATTTTACGGTGGTTCAATTAAATAATCGTAATGAATGTAATCAATCTTTAGCGATAATGTCATATAACTTTACATGTCATGAAAACTTTTCATATTTTTTGAGAGAATCTTTATCAATTTGTTATTTTATTCTTTTATCTATTTGTTTATTGACATATAATTTGAATGACACATAGTATATTTTACGTCTAATTTAGCAGAAAGGAAAATTTTAGTGACATATAAAGTTAGATGATATTATTAACAGAGATTGATTATATTTGTGATTGCTATTCTATAAAATAATCATAGAGTAATTAAAATGTCTTATAAAGTATAATGATAAAATTAAGTAATTTTATATTTCAATGATCAAACTAAAAAATCATTGTAACCCTTCAAAAGCACAACTAGCACACCGCAAGAAAGGCAAAAGCAGAAAAACGACCTCATTTCTGATAGAACAATAGGAGTTGAATATGCAACAACAGTCCAAGGTAGGAGGGTAGTGTAGATTTAGGGTGGATCAAACTCTCAAAGAAAAAACATTGGTAGCCCCTAATTTGACAGATGGAAGTATAGCAATGGGAAGAAATTAGTTACAGGAGAAATTGAGGAAAGGAGGAAGAAGAAAAGTAAGAAGGAAAAGTTCGCCAAAGGAGAAAAAAAAAAAAAAAAAGGAAGAAATCATCAAGGATGGGTGATCTTAAAAGGAAGGCATCTGCAACTCGGGAAGGGGAAAACAAAGAGAGAATGGGAAAGGGATAGGAAAGTGGGAAAAAAAACTATTGCACAATGAATTGAAAAAAACCCACAAAACTACTATCAAGCAATTTTCTATTTATTCAGTTAATGAGGCTCATTCTTTAAAAAGTTAACTTGGTCAAACTTTGATCAAATATGAGTTGATCTCATTTCCTCTTCTGAATTCTTGAAAAACAACTACTCCAATGCAATTGATGGTTGTGGCTTGTGAAAGAAACATAGCATGAGAAAATTGACAAAAGAAGACCAATTAAGGATACTATACATATGTGGATTTACAAAATTCATTTATTGGGATTTCTTTACTTTGCCATATTTTATTACCAAATGAAGAATTTTCATTGCTTTGCTATTTCAACCTCGTAGATTCAAAATATAAGTGAAAGTCTCCGTTTCAACAACCCTCCAATATTTGACAAATTAAAGAGGCACACTGTCTTTTGAATGAAAATAACAGAACATTTGAACTTTGCTTGTATGAATAATCAAAAGGACATACCTCATAACCTACGATTCAACACCCTCATATTTGAAATAAAACTGAGTAACTACGGGTTGAAAGAAGGATGACAAAATTTTAATGTAACGAAAAATTCATCCCCAAACATTATCCGCTCAGAGCAATATTTTCATGATAAATTATTCAAGTAAAAATTTTTAGAACTTACTCAATTAAATATTTATTTTTCATATGGAAAGGAATGTATAAATATATATATATATATATATATATTTCTATAAATTAAATATATAGCTTATACCGGTGTTTTCGTCTTGCTTGGCTTAATTTTTAAGCAATAAAGGAACCATCAAGGAATGATTTTAGGACATAATGAAGAAAACTGGAAAAACCACGAATGAGTGTCAGATTACAAAGCTCAATTTAACAATATTATGAAATTATCTAGTAAATCCCTCGGTAAAGCTAAAAGATTATTCGACTTCTACTTTCACAACAAATTACCTTAGATTATTACTTGACAATATGGCAAAGATTGTGATAAATTTGGTCATGATACTTTGGTAAGACAAATCAAGATTAAATTGTATACTGCTTTTGATGCCTCAAAACTTCAAGAAAAGAAAAATAACTTTGCTCACAAAGATAACAAATATGCCTCTTCTTCTAAATCAATAAAGGATAAATTAAAGATGATGTTTTTTGATTACGAAGAAGTGAAAGAAGCTATCAAAGTAATATATCAAGAATTACTTCAAGAAAAAGAGAAGATTCCTTCTCTACTCACTCCATCAAATGAAGATGATTATTATCCCTTTGGAGGGTCTTGCGTACAATCACCCCATACTACTTTTGAAAAGATGACAGAAGACTAATTCGGAATTGAATAAGCAAAACATCAAATGGTAGATAAGAAAGGACAACATTATATCAAATGATCGACAAAAGTTGACACATTACTATTTACTTTTTAAAGTAAATTTTAATAAATGTATCTTTGCATTATCAAATCAATTATTGTACCTTTTAAATTGTTTTGAAATCCTGATTTTAAATTCTTTGAACCTTCGTACTTTTAATAAATTGAAAGAAATTGATGCAAGGGCCTCACAGCCAACTTAGAGCAAATTAGGTATAAAAAATTCTCTTGTGCATAATCAATCTCTTGTGCTCTCTATACGAAGAAGGAGAAGCGGTGTTTAGTAAAGAAGTAGAAGTTTTGTTTAACAGTCTTGTAGGTGGAGGAGGATTTGGTGTTAATGTGAGGAATCTACTATAATTATGGTTTTTAGGAGCTCTAACTCATATCTGGAAACATTTCATGACCCTGTAAAAAATTTTCTTGTTAAAAAATCCTGTAAATATTTAGTATCGTCTTTAATAAACTTAGTTGTTAAATCAAAAGCACGAAGTATGATTTGCCATTTAGCAAAAATTTGTTTTGAGATGATATTTATTAGTGCACATCAGGAGCAGATGTACCAGCCCAAAGCTTCGCAATGTCTCATTTTGATCGCAAATTTGCACGGACGGGTGCAAGGGATCATATAATGGCTGGGCAAAACACATTCTTGACAAAACTTTGAGAAACTGCTTCAATGTTGCCATGAGCTACACGTGATTCAATTGTTGCATTAGAGGAGCTTGAACGAGGGACATCAACTTCAGATGGACAAGCCACAGCGGAATCAGTTCTTGTTCTTGATCATTTCATACATAAGGTACAATGTAATCAGGAATATGTTCTCAACTCACTACCATCGATTGGCCATTGACTATGCAAGAGATCCCAAGTAGGCAAAGGAACTGAAGGTCTTGAGGATGTTACTTTTCTTTACAGATTGACACTTGGTGCATGCCCTAAAAGTTATGGTGTCAATATTGCACATTTAGCAGGACTCCTGATTCAGTACTTAAAAAAGTTGCCTCCAAGTCTCAAGATTTTGACAAAACATATGGCATGCACATGTGTCATAAAGGCACGTTTGATCCTAAAGCTCTGAAAGAAGAGTTGAATTCCATTATGATGTGTTTAAATCTCTTAGCAAATAGAAGCTGTGACCTTGGGGTTGAGAGAGGGGCTGTTGGACCACTAAGTGAACTGCAAAATAAATTTTGACTTCGGGCTGCGGCCATTTGTGAGGCCTACACATGGTGGTAATTCCAGCTAAGAGAAATGAAAAAAAAGAAGTAATTTTCTAGTTTTGTTTTTTAGGAAGTATTTTTTAATTTATGATGTTTTTCAAACTAAAGAATTATATAAGATAATAGATTAAATACTAATAATTAACATGTTTGTGTAGAAATTAAATTTTTATTTAATATAATATATTAATCACTAAAATCTTCAAAAAAATCATATGAAATCAAGATGGATCAGAAATAATAATAATAATAATAATAATAATAATAATAATAATAATAATAATAATAATAATAATAATAATAATAATAATTGAAGTTCAATTTACTCCCACAAAATCTAAAACACAAATAAAATTTTTGCATTGTTGTTATTTTTCATTTTCCGTAAACTTATATGTATATGTGACTTAGTGTATTTTTTAAAATAATGCAACAAGTGAAAGAAAAAAAAAAGCTCAAAAGGAAAGAAAAAGTACAAAGGAAATAAAGAAAATAAAAAAGAAAGAACTAAAAGGAAGAGAATGAGGAGGGAAAAACATAAAAGAAGAAAAAGGAAATGGGAGAAATAGAAAAGAAAGAAAGAAAGAAAGAACCGAAAGAAAGAAAAAGGAAAAAAGAAGAAAAATTTAAGAGAGAGAGAGATGGAATTTTTTTTTTAAGGACAGAAAAAAGAGGGGTCGGGGAAGGACAAAAAAAAAAAAAAAGAAAAAAAAAGGCCAAAAAGAGAAAAATAGAGGAAAATGATAATAAAAATAAAAATAAAAATAAGAGAAAGAAGCCAAAAAAAAAAAAAACTAATATGAAATTCCGAAAGTAAAGAGTTTTTATTGCTTAAAAATTAAGTCAAGCTAGACGAAAACCCTAGGATAAGTTATCTATTTAATTTATATATATAAATTCCTTTTCATATTTAAATATTATTTCATGATTTTAATTTTTAATTAATTTGAATAAAAATTTTAAATAAGAGATTATTATAATAAATTCAATTGATATTTTTCATGCATACCAACCGGAAAAGCTTGGTTTAGAAAGACTTACATACTCAAAATGCAAAATACGTCAGATTCAAATCCTTTCGTCTTGGACAACTTCAAATCCTATTACAAACAATATGTAATCTTCAACTTATACTTATTTTGATTACATCAAAGCCTTTGAAAATTTTTTATGATGAGACCTTGCACTCATTAGTGGTTTTTTTCCAATTTTCTTCATCCATGTCCTAAAAACATTCCTAGATGGTTCCTTCATAAGTTTAAAAAGTTTGGTCCTACTTGAGATATCCTTAATTTAGATTACAAACCTCAATTTGACAATATTATGAAATTACACAGTAAATCTCTCCATAAAACTCAAAGATTATTCAACTTCTACTTTGCCAACAAATTACCTTGGATTATAACTTGACAATATGACAAAGATTGTGATAAATTTGGTCATATACTTTGGTAAAACAAATTAAGATTACATGGTGGACTGCTTTTGATGCCTCAAAACTTCAGAAGATAACAAATCTGTCTCTTCTTTTACCTTGGTAAAGTTATAGAAGAAATGAAAGAAACTTTCAAAGTAATATATGAAGAATTACTTCAAGAAAAAGAGAAGATTCCTTCTTCACGCACTCCATCAGATGAAGATGATTATGATCCTTTTGAAGGGTCCTGTAGACAATCACCTCCACATTACTTTTGAAAGGTTGATAGAAGACTAATTTGGAATTGAACAAGCACTACATCAAATGGTAGATAAGATAGGACAACACTACATCATTTACTCGACAAAAGTTAATATATAACTATTTACTATTTTTAAGTAAATTTTAATAATTGTATCTTTGCATTATCAGATCATTTATTATACCTTTTAAATTGTTTTGACATTTGGATTTTAAATCCGTGAACCTTTGTACTCTCTATAAATTGAAAGAAATGAATACAAAGGCCTAAGAGCCAACCTAGAGTGAATTTGGTATCAAAAATTATCTTGTGCACAATCTCTCGTAAGATTCTTTATAATGTCTTGCGAAATTATTTTACTATGTTTAGTTTATGTTAATTTTGAAAAACAAAATCTTAATTTGAAAATTTTAATTAAATCCTACCCATTGATCTTTTCTGTCTATTCTTTTCTCTCTTTCATACTCTCCTCTCACTTTCGACCCTTCCTCTTCCCCCAGATGGTATCAGAGCCACTCGATTTACGTAATTGTCTATCTAAATAAGTTCTATACTCATTTTGCCTCATCTGCTCCTTTTTTTTATTATTATTTTATTTTAGCTTCTTTCTCTTATTTTTATTTTTTTATTATTTTCCTGTAATTTTCTCTTTTTTCCTTTTTTTTTGGTGTCCTCCCCCCCCCCCGCTTTTTTGTGTCCTTTTTTTTTTAAAAAAAATTCCATCTCTCTCTCTCTTAAATTTTTCTTCTTTTTTCCTTTTTCTTTCTTTCTTTCTTTTTTTTTTTTCTTCTTTCTATTTTTCCCATTTCCTTTTTCGTCTTTTTCATTCTTTTATTCTCTTCCTTTTAGTTCTTTCGTTTTTATTTCCTTTATTTTCCGTTATACTTTTTCTTTCATTTTTGAGTTTTTTTTTATGTCATTTCACTCGTAGCATTATTTTAAAAATTCATTAAGTGTAATTCACATACACGTACAAGTTTACGGAAAATGAAAAATATCAAGAATGCAAAAATTTTATTTTTGTTTTAGGTTTTATGGGAGTAAATTGAACATCAATTATTATTATTATTATTATGATTTCAGATCCATCTTGATTTTATATGATTTTTTGAAGATTTTTTTGTTTAATATATTATATTAAATAAAAATTTAATTTCCACATAAACATGTTAATTACTTTTATTTAATATATTATAACATATATATTATAAATATTTTAAAAATAATAATAATAAATTTTTTATATTATTTTTTATCCATATAAATCTTTAGTTTGGAAAAATCATAAATTTAAAAAATACTTTCATAAAAAAAACATAGAAAAAAAAATATTTTTTAAGCTCAATCCAAACGCTATTGACTCGTTCCATTGGGATCTGATAAAATTGGATCCTAAACTGACATACACTATTTGAATTATTATAATCAAATCTAGATTCGGCTATATAACTTGAGAACACTTGTACTCCGAAAGGAGACCAGATTTAAATTGGGCCAATGCTGACTTCTCAGTTTTTAGAGAGGATGCTGTGGACAAAATGGGACTGCTGGCCCATGCCGAGTTTTGAAAAATAAATAAAATTTGGCCGAGTTTTCATTGGTTGCTCCGATTTTAATAATCACAGTACATCCACAACATCTTGGCCCAGTGATACCTGTTTAGCCCGAACCCTTTTTTTTTCTTTTTTACTTCTCTCTTTTTTTGTCTTTGAGAAAAAGTACAAGTAAAGTGAATGTTTGTCCTTTTCTAGCCATTTCCTTCGTCGGCTTTTCTTGAATTCTGGGTCGTCTCTTTCGGAGTTGTCGATGGAAATGAAATGAGCTCTGATATCCCAGGAGAAGAAAGATTCCCGCGGAACAGTAATTTTTCGGAAAGGAGGAAGAAGGGAGGTTAGGGGGTTGCGGAGGTAGCAATGATAACGAGATCGAATCTAGCCGAGCAGCTTAGAGAGTACCAGATTCGATCTAAACACGATTGGGCTTCCGTTTCTTTCTTTTCTTCTACCTCTAGTGCCAATCTCTCTTCTTCCAGGTAACTATTTATTTTCTTCTTTTGCTTCTATGTAAAGATTGTTATTTTTTAATTTAGCCTCTCGTAGACTTCGATGTTTTGGGTGAAAATTTCCTTGTTTGATGGGGGCGATTCTTAAATCATAGGGTTTGGGTTGGCATTCCTTTTAGGCTGCTGGTATTTTCCGTTCGTTTCCTTAGATCAATTGTTTTTTGGTTGGGAGTTTGTAAAAAATGTTTAGTATTCGCCCCCGGGGGTGGGTGGGTGGGTGGGGTGGGGGTTGAAGAAGCTAAAATTATGATATTAAGGCATTGTTGGATTGCAAACCATGGATTCTGGATGTGTAAGAAATATTGTAACTTGATTGGATTTGACGCGAGAAAATATTTTTGGTGGATTTTGATTTGCGTTACATTGATAGATGTTGCAAGGCATACTGTATGTTCTATGTTTGGTTCTTTTGTTTTACATTCTTTCTGGCATTAGAAAGTAATAGAATCGTATAAGTACCAATCAAATTACTAAGCTTGATAAGTTCAAATAAGGTCTTTTAATACTTAAAAGAGTTTTTTTTCCTGTCTTCATTGGCAGCGGTTTAATTTTTCACTAGGAAAGTTATGGTTTTTATTTGAGAATAAAATGGGATATGAATCTTAGTCCACAGGTGTGATTCTTACATCTTGCATGGTTGTAGTAGTAATGCCAAGGGTATCATCATACATCTGGTGTCCACATAGATAAACAAAAGCACATCTCTTTCTAATTAATCATTAGTCAGAATTAGTTGTAATACTCAGGATTAACTCTGTAATGCTCTTTAGACTATATTTTTTATGATATGCATACATGAAAGAATATGGTTACACATTATCTGTTGGTATAATATTTCCCTCATCCCATGCTAAACAAGATTTTATTTTTTATATTTTATTTTTTAAGTTTCTTCCTGTCATTCCTTTTTTTCAAACAGCTGATGCTAATAGGTGAATGCTACAGAAAAGAGTCACATTTTCTTCGTTTTTCCTGATAAAAATAGATTGGGAATGGCAAATTGTCACTGTGTAGTACAAGAATTTGACAAGAAATAATTTGATTTTCGGGTTGTTTAATCTTATTTTCATAATATCGATATATCTCCACGCACATACCCATGGTTGTTATAGGTCAATGGTTGGACAAAAACTTTCAAGAAGTAGAATTTGTATGTTTTGATGCATTATTAAAAAGGAAAAGCATATATGAGAGATATAGCTACATGTAATAATTTAATATCATCACAAATTCTATAGTTTCATGTGTGTTTATGTTGATGGAAATTATTGAGTCTTAAGTGTCTTCGGTAGAATACAAGAGGTGCAACACCAAGATATCTTTGAATTGTTCCAGTGTGTGTCACTTCACTTCTATATGTACAGGATGTTATTTTGGGCCTTACCGTTCCTTTATGCTATGTGGTGTACCATTGGTGTGTGACTGTGGCTATCTAGTAGGCTTATGCTGGAGATTTCTCTAAAGGTGGTCTTAGCATTTTAGTGAATCTTTTCTTTATATTCGATATGAAGGTGTCCATGGAGTAACTAAGATGGTTAAATTCACATAAAGTGAATCGGAAGTGTCATACATAATGAGTATCGGATATTGTGCTTTATAGAAAAACTGGTATTAATTTAGATAATATTCTTTATATAAGAAACTTTAGGTAACATTTCTCTAGATTTTATGGTAATATGGCTTTAAGGGAATGTAGAAGGGAGTTTTTGATGCAATCCCAGTTGGGGGCCCAACGATCAACTTCTAAAACCCAAGAGATTAGAGAATCTAAAAGAGATCGTGGGCTTAAGAGTAGAGCCTACGAATATTTCTGAAAATTACAATATTACTTTATTTTTAGTATTATGTTTTAGTCGAAATCCTAATTGTGTTGGGAGACTGATATAGTTAGTTCCTAATATATCTAGAGTTGTAATTGTGTTCAAAGATAATTTTAGTAGAGTATAGTCATAGTTTAATTCTTATGTGTCAAAGAGCCTATTCCTATATAAAAGCTTCACATTATTGTAATAGATTTTGTGAACCAAGATATCTTTTGATAGTGAAGGTTTAATCATCCTTTGGGTTTTATCACTTAGGGTCATTAGTTCCTTTGGTTTAAGGTTTTGAAGCTGATTAAATTAACTTCTGACTTGGTAAAACGAGTTTCACATATTTCAACTTGTGAAGATTGCATCACATCATCTTGAAACATACATGCATATTGATCAAATTGTTAAATCACGAGAACTTTCTAGAGCCGCCTCAAATCTTTCTAATATCTCGGAGCACATGCCAGTTTGAGTCTGCGGCCCTTCATTTATTCTCTACTTTCGTAGTTCGCCTTAGGAGAAAATCTGAAATCTACAACTGAATCGAATCTTTTCTCCCCAATTTTGAAGAAGCCAGCTGTTATCTAAAGAAATTGCTAATGGAAAATCAATTGGTGATAGGCAGCAGTGTTGGAGCTGCTGCTTTAGGCTGTAAATACATGCTAAAATGGTGTCAAGAATTTCTGGCTCGGTCCTGCATTCGGAGATTTTATCCAGGTGGGTTTCAACAGGTAATGAACAGAAGAGAGGCAGCCTTGATACTTGGGAGTTAATGAGAGCTCTGAAGTTGATAAGATAAAGGAGGTTCACAGGAGAATAATTTTAGTGAACCATCCTGATGCTGGTGGGAGCCATTATCTTGCTTCCAAGATTAATAAGGCCAAGGCCTTTTGTTTGGGAAATCAAAGGGAGGAACCTCTGCATTTTGACTCATTCATTCACATAAAATGTCAATATTGTTGTTGATCTTTCTTTTCTGCTCGGTGGAATTGACATTATTGGGTTTAGAATATCGTAACATGAAACCAGATCAATTTATCAATGTGATATTATTTTTTAATTAGATTAAGATAATTGTGATTTGTTTGAATACCTAAATAAGTTAGTTTTTTTTTTTTTTTTTTGTTTTTTTAAAGGTTTTGGGCGTTATGTAGGATTTAACACGTTGAAATATGTGAAACGAGTCCAAGGAACTAGAGACATCCATGAACTCTATAGGCAAAGCACTACAAGATCCCAGGTGATAACACCCAATGGATGATTAATTCTTTGCTACGAAAAATTGTTTTGGTTCACAAAGATACCCAAGAAAGAATTCTCACAAAGAGAAATATTGTATAAAGTATCAAATCAATAATCTATTACAATAATTTGATTCCTTTATATAGGAATAGGCTCCTTGAGAAATAAGAATTAAACTAGGACTAGGACTTTATAATCCTCCAACACAATTACAACTCTAAATATGATTAAGAGTTAAATATATTAGTCTCTTAACACACTTTGGATTTTGACAGAAACATAATATTAAAAATTAAAAAAAATTGTAATTTTCAAAAATATTTGTGAGTTATATTCTTAATTCTATGATCTCTTTTGGATTCTTTAATCTCCTAGGCCACTTGGGTTTTAGAAATTGATCATTGGGCCTTGACCCAATTCGGATTGCATCAGTTTTGCGGTCACCTTTTCTTTGAATATCAAATGAATTTGTTTTTGTGGAAAAAAGGGACTCTGCTTAATATAAATTTTCATCCTTACAAGTTGATCACTTTTGCAATATTTCACAAGAGAAGACAAAGTATGGGTAACGATTCTACCACCTTAAATGTTAGTTGCCACTTGGCTCTTCTGTGATATGGTTTGACATATTTCTTAGTTAGATTGCTTACAATTTACATCTAACATGGATATATGCTATCTTGCTGCTTTAGTTGAGCTTACAATTTACATCTAACATGGATATATGCTATCTTGCTGCCTTAGTTGAGCTGAACAGACAGAAGAATAGGGCGGTGAGACTGGAAGAATAAAAAGTTTAGTAGTGTGGTAGATTCTGATTTGATTTGATTGTTTTTATTTGATAATGATGGTAATCCTGGCATCAAAAAGATTGAGTGTCTGCTAAAAGCTTTTAGCCTAAATGAATCCTGATGACTAATCTTTGTTTTGCTATCTTACTTTTTGAATGTCCTGATCTTTCCTTGTGTTTTGTTCAAGTGCTCCATTCCATCTGCCACGACTATTTTATGGGGTGTTTTTATCTTTTCACATGTTGATTGTTGGTTTTTACTGCTCATCCATCCATTCTTCTTAAACATCACCCCTCCTGCACGTTGTGTTTTTTTTCCATTCCACTCTCTGCTTTTTCCACTGTAATTCTATTTGGGATAGACCTTATTTAGAACAGGGAAGAAGAGAAAAAAAATGATGTTCAGTTCCTTGCATGATAATGAGAAGAATGCTCTCAAGTCACTAATCTGAAACCTCTACAAAATCACACTGTCACACTCTGTTTTCTTTTCACTTCCTAGTTCCTCTTCATCATCTTCAGACACGTTTCCTTTCAATGAAGAGTCACTGCTCAAAAGTAGCACTTTTCTCAAGTGACCAGCTTCATCATCTGTTAGACTAAGAACAAGAGATCTTGAATGGTTTCACTCCCTATCGACCAGTTCTGGGTTGTGCAGCGTGAGACTTCATTCTCCTCTTAAATTTGGGCATGGTATTCCCATGCTTGTTTGGCTTGTGTATGTAACCAGGGGTAAACATGAGCCTTAAGCCTTTGGCGACATGAAAGATATGCAAGATCTTGTGCATTACAGGTCCACAACAATGCATGCACGGATATGTAGTGTTGTTATTGTTCAAGTTTCTGTCCTAATGATTTTAATACATTGAAGTATATCATTAGAATCATATTGATTGGAAATGGACTCCTTGATTATCCTTTGAAGAATGCTGGGTTTCGGGATCTGTTGTCTTGCCAAGGCAGTGGCAATAATGTGTTCTTAAAAATCCTCTGAAATAAAATGTAAACAAATACCATAACACAATAGAAACTTCTATTTGTCTGTGAATGAACTCTGGATGATTCAATATGTATTTTTCTTTTGCTAGAAGGATGACTCAATATATTGAAATATTGAATAAACAGATTTTTAATTCACAATTTGCAATTCAAATTTTGAAGTGCTCATCAAAGTCAATTAGTCACACACACGTTACCAGTAAACATGACATACCTAATGCAATAAGATATTTCCGCTTACCCAAATGAATCAACTCAATAAGCTGCCATTTTATCAGCTCATTTGATGTTCAGTTACTTATTTGGCATGGATGAAGATTTTTGAATGTGTAGTCTAGTCTAATAGATCTTGGAAGAAAAAAAAGGTAAACTGACCTGAAGTTAAAAAGAGTTATAAAATGTCTTTTTAGTAGGAGATTTAGTTATCTGCAGCAGAAGATTAGCTGACTACTCATAGAAAACTTTAGAAGCCTGTAGTGACTAATTGCTGTTGTTCTAAAATGGGACCGGATAACAGTTTGCTTCCTCATGGTTGTTTATGGTTTTGACCAGTGAAGGTTTGGCATACTGCTTTTACAAAATTGATCTCCCTTCCCAAATTTCTTCTTTAATAAACCAAGTGATTATTCTCAGATGAATTTATCAGAATAGATAGGCAGGTTAGATTTACAAAAAATATCCCTGGAACTTGTTATTTTTTTATTTTTTTGATGAATTTAATAAATCCTTATGAAGGTTATAAGTTGTTAGAATGAATATGAGTAAGGAAAGGCTGTTAGGGCATTTTATGATTGTGCCCTGATCAATTCGTCCATAGTTTTTCTCCTTTGCCCAGTGATAAACACATAATGCCCTATGTTTTAACTTCCCTGTTCTTGATATCCTTGTTTTGGTATATTGTCTGACCACCTTTTTAATTGTATAACTTGGTGTAGGGTGGATGTTGCAGTCTTCGTGATATGGGAGCTTGTCATTTTGGCATTCCTGGTTTTCTCGGCTGTTTCCTTGTATTTTAGGCATTTGAGGCTTGCTTTCATATTAGTGTGTGTTACGTTGCTATTGCTATTGTGCATGAAAATTACAAAGCAAGTAAGACTGGCACGGAAAAAGAAGCGAAGAATGCTTCTCCCTTTATCTATGTAGAAGTGGAAACTTTCTGCAAGTGATCAGTCAACTTAATTGTGTAAATTGGAGAATATCTCTTGCCCTCTGAGTTTTGTTCCTTCCCCCCCCCCCCCCCCCTCCTCCTTTTTTTTTAAATCTTAAATTTACCTTCCTTTTCTCAGATTATGTAAGTCAACTTGAGTTGCTTCAGAATATAATTGTTATTTTCCATGAGAGAAGAATCAACGAAGAAAATTGGTTTCTGAACTGTTTAATGAAGATCATAAAATATTTAAGACTACTATTGTGGAGCAGCAGAACATTCCAACAGACTTATTATTATACCCAAGTTATGGTCTGAAGAAATGGACTGCAATGCCTTGTGTCACTATGGTCCATATTGCTCCAAAGACTAGTAGAATACTCAGAACAATTCCTAGGATCCCCAGAGTCCAATTCAGCCACCATAATATGGAATGCCTTTCTGGCTTTTGAATCTTTATCCACATGAAACAGGGATATGCAAGGGTTACAGGTAGTGCAATCCCACCAATCAACCCTGCTAAACTTGGCAAGAACGGGAAGGCTACAGCTATAAACAAGGCAAGACATCCAAAGAATACACGTATCGCCCCTCTCAGCCACGAAGGGCAAGGCTTGTTATTGTTGCTGGTGTATCTGAACTCCAGATTGTCAAATACAGGCATTGCATATATCTGGAACGAGGTCAAGCTGTTGAGAACTACAAAAATGCTAGCTAGCCCCAGGATAGCCTTTCCCATGTCATTTTTGTGGTACTGTTCCAATGCACTCAAAATTCCTCCATTTTTAGGAATCTGCAATAAAGATTAGTCCATGTTAGAATAGAGTGGAGACAGGTGATCGATCCCTAGGATTACCAAGGTGCACTTGACTTACCAGGTCTCCATAAGCCCAGTATCCTCCAATTGCTAAAGGAAACAAACATACGGCAATTATTAGATAAGAGAACTTCACTCCTCTCCACATAGGCAGCCGCGAAGGGTTCTTGGGACTAGATGGCATTGTGCCCTGGAAAGGACTCAAATAGTATAATTAGTAACTTGTATGCAATCAATTGAGGTTTTTCCAGAATTTGCAAGAATCATATTATTCTCCTACCTGGATTTCTAAGATTAGATTGTGTCCCCTGAAAGCAAAAGCTATTATGCCAAGAGCATTGAGGATGTTGCAAACTGAACCCATTTCAGATTTGGACATAACTGGATCATAGGAGACATTCCTGGGCCTCTCATGGATGACAGAAACCACCCATATAAGAGTACAATAGGAGACTGCCGTGATTGCACCTATCAGAGAAACTCCAGCTATGGAGTTCAAGTTGGGAAGCTGAGCAAGAATTGTGGCCGATACGGTGAATACAATGTACCATTCCACTGTGGTCAGAGGGTTTTGACACGATTTGCCATCACAAATTACAAGTTGGTAAAATATCTTCATTGTGCTTCCCCCGATAATTATAAGTGTCACGCAAGTCCCACCCGATAAGTACATGGTTGGAAATAAGGCCAAAACCTTACCCAATTTTTCACCTGGAACGCAAAACCATCACAAAAAGCAAACGCATATCACAAAGCATTCTTAAAAAATAATATATTTTTCCCTTGTCATTTTCTGAAAGAGATATTTGTGATGCTCACCAAAAGCAGCCATTGATAGCCGGAGGTATCGGCTGTATCGCATCCCATTACAGGATTCATGGAGTTGGATTAACAACCACAGTGTGTATAGTTGCCATGTAAGAGCAAGTGAGAGGCATATAATTCCCCAGGTCCTGCACAAAGGGATTATAGGATCATGAGTGTTAAATTAAAGAACATGGATATCTGACTTCATAAATGAGACTTCGGGATGTTATATTTTTTCCCTTACATTAGTGAGAGTAATTTGGATTCGCTTCTTACTATTAATTGGGTAAAAACCTGAACTCATGCAATGTTGACAAGTCACTTACCACTGGTCTAATTTACATTGGACTTTTGGATGATAATATGTAGTATAGGATCCGGCATGTCTTAAATTTAATTTGGGACGAGAATTAAGTGAAAACTAGTCTTGTAAAAGTTAGTATAAAATTTATCGTACCAGCCAAGGACAGTAAAAGCCAGAGGAAGTAAAAGGGCCTGAACTCCTATTCCTGAACTCAGAGTGTGAAATGCGGCGTAGTAAGCATTTCCATTTCTGGACTCGGTGATGGGAAGCCATGCTTCTTGAGGGTCGAGCTTAGTGAAATGACCTAATTCTTCCAAGCACCCTTGAATACTCCCGATAGCCTTCTTCATGGGGCTGGCTATAGGTGTCATTATACGTGCAACAAAAGGGCTTTTAGGAGAAGTTCCGGCCGAGAGAGGACTAGTTGTCCCCGCAGCAGGCATGGGAATTGAGCAGTGTGTCAGTTCTTGAGTTACAGGGCTGGAATTCACTTCTGCCATGAGCCTCCCTAATTTCTGTAGTTATCTAATTATGTTTATGTGAGAGGATGTTCTAAGGAATATTCATGCGGGAGAATGCTGGCCAGGTATATATAAAACACCGAAAGAGGGGGTGGGGGAGTGGGATATCATCTCATTGTTTAATTATGTGATGGGCGTATTGGATGATGATTTATGATATCACAGCATGGAGCATAGAAAGTAAAGTGGTATCTTTTTGAATCCCATCACTTTGGCTGCTTTGACCCCTAAAGTTGATTGAAGCAATCAGTAGTGACACACGTAGGAAAAGATGTCTGCTTCTGCTTTCGAACATGTGATGAAGATTGATAAATACATGCAGCTAAGGTAAGCCAAGCCATCAATATGAAAATAATTTAAATTAAAAGTAATCCAAATTTGTGGACGAAATCATTTTTCTTGAATATTCTGGTGGGCTTAGTACATTTGATCTTTCCTACAAGGACAGGGATGGTAACTGTAAATGACCCTGATATTTTCTAGGATAACCAAAGAAGTAACTTGCGGTAGTCACATAAACGTACCTAGTACTATAATATTTCAAAGCAGAGAAAGCCGAAGTTGAAGACCCTTTTTGGAGTTGGATCCTGACTCATTTCCAGACAGCCATGACAAATTAAAGTACTGTCACTTATTTAATGTTTAGGGATCTTTTATGAATGAGATGTGAATAATTTTGTAAGAAGATTTTATTGTCGGATTAAGGGATACAGTATCTTTTCAATTATAATTAATTAGCATCAAATAATTAATATCTTTAATTTCTAACTATCTTTTCTGATCTCAAAAGATTATATATATACCACACAAGTTTTCAAGCAATTTCAAAGAAAACTTCTCAGCATTAATTAGCTGCCAACTTGCTAATCTTCTTGAAGTGGAAGTTCATGAACTAAAATTCATGTAATCTCTTTTTCCAAAGCTAGCTAAAGCATGACGAGTAGCTAGCTAGCTAGCTAGCTTTTCCACTTATATAAATAAACAATATTTTGAAAGATATATGCTATAATTATTTGTTATTCTAGACAGTGACATTGGTCAACAATCATTTGTATACGTGAAGGAAATTATTAGGGTATTGTTAATCCCGAACTTTGGATGACCTCTTCATTCCCAACGTAGGCATGGTGATGCCATATTATGACGTCGCTCGCATGAAATAATATACACAGGAATTAAGGGAGGCCTGAAAAGTTGCGGTAGCGGTGAATGAGCCTGGAGTTGTCAGTCTTATTCCGATTTCTGTTCGAATATTTATATACATATATATATATATATATATAAAAAAGGAATATCGCTTTTAAAAAAAAAAATTCATAGGAAGACCATCAATCCTATGTATGTATATATATATTGTCGACACTATATTTTATATGAATCGATGAATTCATGGGCATGTAATTTTTCTTTATAGTTTTCTTATGAAAAGTTTAATTTATCAATTAAAAATTATTAAAGATATAACAAATAAGATAAATAATTATAAGATTAAGTAAAAAATGATAAATAATTATAAGATTAACAGAGAGAAGGAAATGGACTAATCTTATATTTTATAAATAATTATAAGATTAATTTTATGCTATTTGATTAGCTTAAAGTTTTGCAGTGGCTGGGTTATGAATCCGGGTGGGCACTAATTATGAGGAGTAACAGGTTTTGCCGACCTTAGTGGAAGCATTAAATTACATTTTATTGTTATTTTAATATATTAATAACTTTAATAATTTAGGATAGCTGACACGTTTTTAACAGTATTATTTTATTTGAATCATATATTTCAAAATTATTAACAGAAAATTGATTGATTATAGAAAATTTTATTCTATTGATGAAATTTACTAAGAACTAAATTATCTCACATGAATTTTTTTTTTTACGAAAAGTCAAGACTGTCAAAAGGTTTATTATATTATTATTAATAATTGTTAAATCTAAATTTTTTAACAGATTAGTTGTCAATAACTTTTAAAAAACATTTAAACACTTTCAAGAATATTGATGAATAATTTATTGATTATAAAAATTTTTATTATGTAAGCTAAATTTATTGAAGGCAAATTTATTAATTATTCGTCAATTTATAAATTTATAAATGTCTTACTTCAGTTAAAACTTTTTGGAGGTCTTTACTTTATGTAAAAACTTTTTGACAGATTAGTTGTTAATTAACTTTTAACTGAAGTACAAAAATATTTAACTTTTTAAAAATATATTTGACGGAGTAAGACATTTGTCAAAATAATTTATTGGTCTTAAAAAAATTCATATTTATGGCCTAATTTATTGACGACTAAATTATCTCACTTCAAAATCTTGCTTAATTAAGTTAACGATCATTAAAAAGTTTATTATATTATTATTAATAATTGTTAAATATAAAATTCTTGACAAAGTTGATGTCAATAACTTTTAATGGATATTAGAACATCATCAAAATTATTGACGGAATAATTTATTCCATAAAAAAATTGATAAATATTTAAAATATTTATCAATAAATTTGTCAAAACTTTTTTGGCACATGTTCTATAATATATTATTGGTGGATTATTTTATTTGTCAATAGTTTTTTACAGTTATAGACATTGTAAAAGAAACCGGTCAGAAACTGATCTTTTTTTAGTAGTGACTATTAATGCTGATACTACATGATAGAAAGTGGCAAATCATGTAGACCTCCAAAACAATGAAAATATTTAATTATATTTATTATATTTGCATTAGGTTCACACAAACATATTTATTATATCTATAGTAATTATAAATTTATTAAAGTTAGAATATACAGTAATATCAAATCAAACCCATTGCAATATGCAAATGAGTAAATTTTTTTGACAATGGTGAATCCATTCCAAGCCCCCAAGGGTATGAAATCTTCATAACTTCTTAAATTGAGTGGGTTTAATTTTCTTCACAAAATCAGAAGAAGAATTGTCTACCTACGAGAAACAGTGAGGTGAGCGGAATTATTCAATGGCTAGATGAGGATGAAAGGAATGGAGAAGGCTGGATATCTATTCCATTTGGACATGGTTGAAAAGAAGAAAGCTATGGTATAATTACTGTTAAGAGTTGGATATTTACTTTTAACTAAATTATATACATTATATGATTTATATATATATATATTTATTTATTTATTTATATGGTAATGCTATTGAGGGCTATGAAACATACCTGATGACATAATATCAATTAAACCTCTAACGGTCAACGGTTAAACTAAATGTTAAGAAAATAAAAATTATTTTTTAATTTCTTTTAAATATATTTTATAAAATAAATCCTAAAAGAATAAATTAAATCTTAGGAGTGCTTTGATTAAATTATAATTTTGTTTAAAAAAAAATACAATTGCCCGTTAACTTTAATTTGATCGTTAGAAATTTAACTAAAACACTTCATAAGGTGTAATTTGTAATACTTTATACTATTTTCATATATATATATATATATATATATATAAATATATATATTACTCCCTCTATCTGAAATTTAATAACCCTATTGTTATTTTAAATTATTTGATATTAAATGTTTAATTTCTTAAAATAGGTAAATTTTTAACTTTACTAAAATCAAATGCACTCTTTAATTTTTTATTAAGTCAAGATATGTAAATTCAGATGAAGGAATTATTATTATTATTATGGTTGATCATATGATATTAACCATAGCATAAAATGAGTTCCAATGCAAACCATAGCATTACTCATTATTATAGTCCCTAAAATAAAAATTTGAATCGATAGATGTAGTAAGTAGTAATATATTACAAACATTAATGCAATGGAGTGTACAAGTGCACTTTATAATATGTATATATGTATGGACCCTTATAATTTAAGTCAACTATCTTCTTCTTTTTTTTTAAAAAAAATAATTGTTTATAAAATTTTTTTTTTATAATTACATTTTATAAACTAAATCTTAAGGGTATTTGATTAGATTTTATTTTTTTTTTCGTAAAAAAAATAGCAATTTGACTTAAACTTGACCATTTAGAAAGTTAATAGTATACTCCATAACATTTTAAATAAAATAATATATATATATATATATATATATGTCCTACCTTTTAATTGAATATGATGAGTGCTATCTTTTTGTGTTATAAGGATATTATATAGAGACATTAAAATTCTTCATTTTACAAGGAACGTTCATGTTATTTTTTGACCATGAATTGAAATAAAAAAAGATCTAGTCAATCAATTTTAATTATTTCACTTTTTTGACAGTCTAAAGGCCTAATTAAACATCAATTGAAACAACCTTTTAACAACTTCATCGGTCCAAAAGGTACTGCCAAGTATTTTGGTTCGCTTTAGAAAGATTATATATAATTTTTCACAGCAGACGGTGCCCAGCAGCTTCCTGCAAGTTTCATATTCTCAAAAAGTATACATGTGCATGCATGAGAGACTTTGCATGTATAGTTATAATCAATTTCTGGTGAAGTCCAATCAGAAGGTAGAGTATATAATAGAGTTCTCACTCAACAACTCCATGAATTCTCTTTTTCTTTAGACAGCTTTTCTTGCATCCACTCATTGTGTTATACTCCATTACGTTCAAGAAAGACTTTGTAGTTGCTTTATATTTCAAAATAGAAGCCATTTGATTTCCTCCCCGAAAGTTAACATCTATATTTTGTATATATAATAAGAGATAGGAGCGAGTATGTTTTTAGGATTAATTAGGAATGAGATTTGAATCATCTAGAATCTCCATAAAACAAATAAAAATCTTACACATAACCTTTAATTATTTTTTTGGATATATTATTTTATATGTTAAATTAAGTCATAAAAAGATAAATTAAACTTTAGGGATATTTGATCTTTTAAAAATATAAAGTACTGCATTGGGGAGCTTTGGGAATATTTGATAAGTAAAAAGATCGAAACTCAAAATGGAGCATGTCACGTCGTGGTCTGCTTCTGCCATGTGATATATTTTAATTGTGAGGTATAATATGAATTCTTGTAAATTAATAAATAATAATATTTAGAATTGAGAGGTTTCGAGTTTAAGACACAATAAGGATTTGTGAGATGTCACTATTGATACTTGGCAAGAAAGGAATAGATAAGATTGATGAGTTTAAAAATATTAATAATATAGTTAAAATATTTGAGTGAGGCTTACCGGACATAACTTGTAAATATATATTTACTCTGATTATGCAATAGAAATTTCATATGACTTAAGTTTTTACATAGATTACGGCTGTCTTTACTATCTGATAGAGATGAATTTCGTTTCCGGATCAATGGTAGAGTTACTGTACCAAAATCCGCTTCCTTATTGCACATTCATATGACAGTACCTATTATACTAATGAAATATTAATAAAATTCATATATGTAACTTTTAATTAGTATTTTTTAAATATATTTTGTATACTAAATCTTAAAAAGATAAATTAAATTCTTGAATTACTTAATTTTTTAAGGACAAATATTGAATTTTTATTAATATAATAAGGAGTGACACACAAACGTATATCAAGATATCCGAAACCACCAAAATGACTTCAAATATGTTATATAACTTTTGTTGTGTAACCAATAAAAAAACTTACATTTCTCCTAGAGAGATATCTAATACTGATAGGAATGTGATCAAAGAATATTAAGAATAAAATTTTTCATTCCCATTATTGAGTTTGTTGATCTTCCTTTTACCCTCGGTTTCTTTGACAGTAAGGGGCATCATTCATGCGATTAATATCCCATTGTCACTGCATGATTAACACACATCCTAATAATAATTACAAAAATTCTCGATCACCAATACAACTAAACTTCAAATTTTGATTTCAAATTGCTTTAAAGCATAAATTATTTGGCAAAAGTTAGAGAATTTGTATTGTTCCTTTTACTTAATACAAAAGAATCCTATTGAATTCAATTTTCTGCATGAAGTCGATTTGATTTTATAGTAAGTAATTGGATATTTTAGAATCTAACTTTTGGTTAATTTTGTATTTTGGTCATTAACCTTTTTTCTCATGTTAATCCTCAAATAAATTATGATTGGAAAACTTGATTCTTTCTAACTATATATTCTTGAAAAAAAATCACTCGAAAAGTTAAGTTAATAATTGTCTAACCGACTAACTGACCAAATTAACTGGCAAATTCAGTACTATATTATTTAAATGACTAGAAATGAATATTAAACTGAAAGCTTTTTTAATTAATGTTGGTTTCTGGATTAGTAAGAAATGAAGTTTAGTTGAGTCAGAAACCAACATTAATTAAATTTCATTAATTTTTAAGTTAAACCAAAAATAATTTTTAATTATTAACTTAAACTTAGCTCAGTGATATTTTAATTAATACCCATTAATTTCTAATAATTTGAATAATATAGTATATAGTTTGTCAAGATTAATTGATCAAATGATCGTTGATTTAAATTTTTTTTTTAACAATACAATTAAAAAAATCAATTTGTTCAATTATAATTTATTTGAAGATGAACGAAGAAAAAGAAAAAAAATTATTGACTAAAGGTAGATCCTCAAACATTCAATTTCATATATTTTACTTTCGATCCATTGGTTTTCTTTTTCACTTGCACAATTCTCAAGACATGCATGATTATCTTTGCATTTTCCTCAAAGGAAAAGAAGCAACCCCACAGATCTACTTTTGGAGTCGAAGTCATCATATGTAATTTCAGCTTCACCAGAGCGAGATGGACTTTTGCATTAACGATTAAAAAATAAACTTTTAATTATGTTCTAACTTAGGTGCATTCCTTCACCATTTTTCAAATTGGATTAGATAAGTCAATTGGATAGATTAGAGCGTGAATGGATTTCCAATTAAGGTATTGGATCATTTTTTATAAAAGCTGTTATTTAAATGAAAAATTAGAATAGATCGATAGGTTTGAGACTAAACCGATCGATTTTTCAAAAAACAAAAATTGAGATTAAATTAGTTTAAATTTTAAAAAAAATTAATATAAAATTATTTTTCAATCAAATTATAAATTTACTCATTTAGTTATTTATAATAAAAAAAAATTATTCAAAATATACTTCATTATTAAATATTAATAAATAAATAAAATATCTTATAATCGTCAAGTTGACTCACATTAAAAATTATTAAAAATTATCATGTTTAAATCATTATAAAATAAAACATTTATTATTAATCATAAAAAACTACTATTATCATAATAATAAAATTGATTTGAATATTTTTATATTATGAAATTATTATATATTAAATCATTGATAAAAAGAATTTATCTGTAAGATATATATTTTATTTTTTATTATAATATTATTAATTTAATTTGATTGAATCATTAATGACTAAATTTTTATTATTATTATTATTCAATTTTAAAACATATCATCCCTTAACTTCCGACCTTTGTCACACCATGAGGACGTGGAAGACAAATAACCATTGCGCTGGGCCTGGTCTGTGCTGTTGTTCCGGTCTTATAAAGGAAATTGTAAGGCCTTCACTACTTGGGTCCTGTTGAGGGTCGAAGTATTTTTTTTTTTCTCTCGTTACTTTCTTCTTGATATCTGTTTATTTGGCTCCGTTTCATTTAATATATATATAACTATATATATATTTATATATATATATATATATAGAAAAATATTATTATGAACTAGGGAGTTTAAATTATTTTGAACTCATGTTAAGTCTAATAATAAAAATTAATAGTCAACTAATTTTTTTTAAGAAAAAAAAAAATTATTCTTTTAACAAATATTATATAAACTAAATTCTAAAAAGACAAACTAAATTCTAACCTTTTTTGATTAATTTTTATAAAAAAAAAAAAAGATAATTAACCGTTAACTTTCACCATTAGAGACTTAATAGGAGATCAAAAATAATTTAAGCTCCGTTGCCCATAATAGCATTTATGTATATCAATAATGCTATCATGGATAACGAAACTCAAATGATTTAAAGCTCTAGTTAAACCTCTAATGGTCAACTGGGTTTTTTATTTAAAGAAAAAATAAATTCTTCTATAAATTTTTTTTAGATATATTTTATAAACTAAATTCTAAAAAAGACATATTAAACTCTAGAAGTATTTGATCAATTATTATTATTATTATTTTTAAAAAGACAGTTGATCGTTAATTTTAACTGTTAGATACTTAATTGGAGCTTTAAATAATTTGAGCTCTGTTGCCAATAGAAACAATTCTTATAAATATATACGTATATAAGTGTTAGAATCTATCTGTGTACCCATATTAGTCATATCGAGAATAAGAATACCAAGTGTTCTAAGAAAAAAAGACAAACAACTTTGATGTATATTTATTAGGGGCAATTTTATTTATAACATGTTTGGCCTACTTTTTTAATTATAAAAAACTACTTCTTTTTTTTTTTAAGAGAATGGAAAGTTCCCTTTCACCGACTTTTGATTTTTTTACACGTTCCCTTGTTATTTTGAAAGCTATTTTATATTTTAATATCTTTTTTATTTGTTATTTGCCCTATCTTTTATTTAAAATAGATATAAAATTATTTAAAAGGTAGGCCAAACGTCTATTAGTGTCAAAAGGGAGAGGTGTTTTAAAATTTGGCCATCATTTTAAGTTGTAAAAATTTAGCCAAGAGTATTTTTAGACCATTTTAACATTGAAATAGGTGGGATGTACAATAAACAAAACATACATAAAACTACATGTATTGTTTTGTTGGTTATGAATTACGAGTTATTTGTTGAAGAGGAATTTCAAACTCTTCATCTTACTTCTGTAAAACACAACCTGTAACTTTAGTTCCCATCTTCACATGATATCACAACCTGGCCAAGCAAAGCAATTTCTTTCTCCAACATACAACAAATCTTTTGATAACTTGTGTACTCCCCATGAGAATAAGTTTGAAAATCAAATCACAAACTTGAAAATCATGTCAAACAAGCATTCCAAGTTCGTTAAACATCACACCATCTCGTCAAAATCGAAATCTGCTGTTCTGCAGAAAAGGTAAAATTTTTTGTGTGGTTAATGTTGTTTTATGTGTAAAGGTTAGTTCTTTGTGTGCTGAATGTGTTCTCAGGGTCCCGTAACAAAATTTTAGAATGAATTTTCAATTAGGTATTTGTTTAATGGGTTCTTATGTATTCGATATGAGTTCTTATATGATCTTAATTAAAAGATTTGATCTTTCTATATACTTGTTAAAGATATTGAAGTTCGGGTTGTTTCATGATTTGTATGGCTTGTTTCGAGACAATGTATTGGTTGTGTGTTCCTTCTCTGATAATTTTATATCATATGGGTTGTTTCATGGCTTGTATGAGTTGTTCTGAGACCTTATACGGGTTGTGTTGTTCCGAGACTGTATATGTTTGGTTGTTAATGTCATCTTTGATAATTTTATATCATATGGGTTGTTTCATGACTTATATGGATTGTTCCGAGATTGTGTATGAGTTATTTATGTCATCTCTGATAATTTTATATCTTATGGGTTGTCATTGACTGTGTAATATTCTTTATGCCATCTCTGATAATTTCATATCATATAAGTTATTTCATAACCTGTATGGGTTGTTTTGAGATTATCTATGGGTTGTATCTCTACTAATATCATATCATATGGGTTGTTTCATGACTTGTATGAGTTGATGCCATCTTTGCTAATATTATATCATATGGGTTGTTTCATGTTTTGTATGAGTTGTTTTAATAATCTCTGGTTACTTCATAATACATCTAATTTATCTCAATTGATTGAGGGCTATCTTGCCCACCACAAAGAAAGTTGGGAGGATGCAATTTCAATATTGACTGCATGACCAGAGTGAGGATGGGTTTTGATATTCAAAAGTAAATGGAGGAGTATTCTATGAAAGATTTTCTAAATTTTATTAGCAGTTGCATGAGATATTTAGTGGAGTTTAGTCAAAGGAATCATATTGTTGGCAACATTCTCTACCAAATTGTGTGCAGGAGAGTGGTGTTGCTCGATACACCAGCAACGGAGCTATGGTTTCTATTAAGTTTTATGGATATTAAGTTCAAGAGTAATATGAATATTAAGCTTTATTTTGCTAGTCATGTGGATGGTAAATATGAGTTTTATCCTGTTATTATGCAATGTATTTAGAAGGAACATCTTTAAAATAAAGAGGACAAGTTTATCAGACAATCCACAACCACTTTAAAAACAATCCAAACAAGTTAGTCAGACAACCCATATCACCTCTAAACAACCCTTAAAAAGCAACCTGCACAAGTTACAAATACCACCTCTTAATGACCCATAACCCCTTTAAAAAAACTCATTAAAACCAGAAACATTCCATAATGACTTCCAACAAGTCTTGGGGCTTATTGAACGAGACTTCAAACTCTAGTATTTTGAACATTATGGTTGATCTAATTTACTAGTTTACAATCACATTAACCAAATAGAAAAATCAAGACAAAAATTTTCATTCAATGATGGACTCTTCAGTGTTGTTGTCAGGATGATCATGGTTTATATCTGTCTTGGGCATGTCTTCTTGAGCATCGCCTTTTTATGTGTCCACATTGCTTGCATACTAAGCAATTCTTCGGTCCTCAGAGAACTCTCAAAGTTTCCCAACCATGAACAAAAAGGAATTACTAGTACAATCCCTAAAACTTACAAATAACATATACTACCTTTGCAAACAACCCGTAAAGTAGGAAACTATTGTTCAATGTAATTTTGCATGTAACTCAATAACTCAGTTTACAAGGTAGACTTCAGAAGACAAAGAAAGTGCACCGAAAACAATCCATAACGACTTCAAACATTAACATATCTTACGAAGATTTGGAATGAGCTAGCAACGTCTGCATTGATTATTATGATTAGTATGCTGATCAACCTCATAAACATAACTAATATGCATCGATACATTTTATAAAACAAAATTCTATCATAAATAAATTGTCATTTAAATTAATTGTCAGAGTCGTTTCATTTTACTTTGCAATAATTAAAGTTTCTAACAATAAAATATTATTTTTAAATAAAACTTAACTTCGATTTTCTAATTAACTCATGACGTGATGTTTTTCACATTAATTTTTTTTAAAAAAAAAGTTAGGGACGATTTTTTGAAATATGATGTTAAGTCTTTCACTTAAAAATTTCTTTTCATTAAATTAAATTTCTGTAAACAAAACTTAACTACAGTTTTTAGAAAATCGACTTTAAGTTTTTAAGATAATTTTTTTTTTATTGGGAAAAACTTAGAGGCAATTATTTCTATAAGAAACCTCATGTTTCTCTGGTGATTATTTATTTTGTCTAAACTACTTTTTAAAAAAAAAAAAAAAATTTATACCTAGGTTGAGTTGTTTAGAAACCGACGTGAAGACTTATTATGTTCTGCATAACACTTATTTTTCTTTTCATCTTTCTGTGTTCTCTTCTCTAAAATCTCTCTTAAATTTTTTTTTTACTTCATTTAGAGCGGTGCATCTCCATGAGTTACCGTGTTGCTGCCACAACCTTCCTCTTCAGTTGCGCCAAAACCACGAACCACTATTGCCACCGCAATAGCAAACTGTGTCCTCTGCTGCCGTAGGTACTAGAATTTTGTCCATTGTCTTGGAATGCCTTATTGATTGATTACTTAGTTTGAATGGGAGTAGAAATTTTCTCTAGCTCCTATTTTCTCCCCACATATCTGATTTGAAATTTATTGACGATGCTTTGTTTCTATGCATTTTGGTTATTTGAGTCTCAGTCTCATGTGCCTTTTAGTAGTCAGTGTAAATTCTATTCCTTGAATTTCTGCCTATTAAAATGAAGCATGACTTAAGATTTTAATGTAAAAAATGTTGAGGTTCAACCTTCCCAAAAAGTATGGCACATTTCTGGACTAACTGCATTGCATATTTCAAAAGCAACCTTAGGAATTCTATACTAGTATTTCATCTAAACTATTTTGTTTTAGCAGTATAAATTCTAAAATAAAATTTGGATGCATATTATCGGGAATTCAGGCAACGCACAAAAGAAGGTTGAGAGATCGTACGAGTCCATTAAGTGAGGTGAAAAAAGTCGTACATTGAGACTTTCCTTCTTTTATATAGAAATTGGATTCAAATTTTAGTCACTTCCAACTTTTGTTTTGTTTTTTTAACTTCCCTCAATTTTCTAATTTGATTTTCACTTCCCCTCCAGTTTGATTTTTCACTTTTCCTCCCATATACTCCTTTATCTGGAATTGAATGTCTCATTTTGACTTGCACAATTTTTATGAAAATTAATTGACCTAATTCATTTTTCATTAATAATATCAATTTTTTAAAGAAAATTTTAACTCATTTAGGAAATGCGATATTCATTTTTGGACAACTCAAAATGGAAATGTGGATATTCAATTCCAGATGATCAAGGGAGTAATATTTAGAGCTGCATCCATGTTGTCTGGAAGGTTATGCATGTTGTGTAAGAGAACCATTCAACCCATGAAACCAACATGGTTTGTAGTCTGAAATGCAGGCCATGGAGAACACAACCAACATGTTACATTTTAATTAATTTTGAAATTAAATCACAGTTTTGGTGTTAAATAAGTTGGGAATAAATAAGTTGTTCATGTTAATTTTCTGTTTGGGAAGAAATCAATGCTAAAATGACTTAAATATCTCACAAGTTCAAAAGCACAAAAAAGAAAAGGTTATAATTAAAATAAGTAACATCGATATGTAAAGAATATAGAAGAAAAGGGTCGTTTTTCAGTCACTACATACACATTCAAAATTATGAATTTGCCTTTTTTTAATCTCATTCCATTTCTTTTAATCATTGCGGTTAGGTTTTGTCGGGTTCTTACATTACAAGAAAAGTCTCAATTTTCAAGGAATTTTTGAACGAAAATTTGTTCATAATTGAAGATTTCAACAATTTCATTCTATTCTTTGAAAATTTCAATGAACAATAATACATTGGAAATTTCAATAAATATTTGAAGGAAAGTAAATCCATTGAAAAATTTTTCAACGACTACTTTTAATTCATTAAAAATTTCAACAATTTTTCAAAGAAAGTCATTCGTTAAAAGTTTTTTCAACAAATAGATTTAATTTATTGAAAACTTTTCAATGAAAGTCAATTATTGAAAAAATCAACGAATATTTTAATGAATGTTATTTTGTTGAAAATTTTTTCAACAAATATATCAAATTCAAATATTAGGATTATATTAAATTTTTAAATGAAATAACTATAAATAAAAATATAACATTAAATGATAATTTGATAGGCAAATTGGTTAACTTTTAAAAAATGGAAGAATTAATCTAAACATTTATTTTTCAGGAAAAAAAATTTATAAGTTACATTAATTTCTTTAAGATTGATCAAATGACTATCAATTTTTTTATATATATTATGAAATGATTCTCTCCATTTCATTTCCTTCTCAAATATAAGCAGCAAAAACTCAAAGAAAAATTAAGTTTGTCAGATCAAGTATTTCTTCCATTTTTTTCCCCCTAATACATTCAAGATTAGACTATTTACATTTTTTTGCTATCTTATCCCTTAAGAAGTTATTATGTTTCTTTTGAAATATTGAATTTCTTTCATATGGTTATTTTTTTAATTATAATTGAATTTCTTAATTTTTTTATGGTATATTGCTTCATATTATTTTTGATGATGCACCTTTGGTGGATTTAATTAATGGTAAAAATTGAAATTATAAATGGTTACAAGTCCAAAAATTGTGGAAATTGTGGAAGAAGGATGCTACAGTGAAGAGACAATAACACCTTTCTTCCATAAAAAAAAAAAAATCTTCCCGTTGACTCTCCTGAAAGTGTCCAAATCAGGTGTAAAAAGACCTATTCGGTAAAATTATAAAAAGTTATAGGATTTAAAAAGGTAAAAAAAAAAGTTATAGATCTAAACGGCTTATTAAAAAATGTTATAGCACTAAATAGGGGATTTTACCAATCTGAAATGTATAACATTTTTTCCATTTAATATAAAAAATAATGAGTCCCTTTACTTTATTCAATTTTATGAGTTTATTTATTTTTATTAATATAATAGATTAATATGAAACAAAGAATCATATAAATTCATTTAATTAAAAAGATTTTTAGTAGAAATTTAAATTAAAAATGAAACTAAGAGCATTCAATTAACAATGGTGTCTTACATTAGTGCAGCAGTTTCTGTTTGACAAAAGACAATGGAAAAAGAAAAAGCAAACCACGGGAACGGAAAAAAAAAAGGTCTCGTGGAGTTCACATTCCTGAAATGGACGCTTCTACATACATCCACCCAAATCATCCCCACGTTCATGTACAAACTAGAAGATTGCACTTTATCTCCCCTGCATGCACAACCAACTCCAAATCCAGGCTAAATTCACAGGACCATACGTAATTTCTCTCCACAAACCAAATATATAAATATATATCTTCAGCTTAATTTATCACCATTACCTTTTCAAACTACCCTTCTAAAGAAATTGCTGTCTCGGAAGACTAATTAGTAAACAAACTAATTAAGGTCTCTGCATGAAGGCAATCCCCCCCAAGAAACTGGAGAAGATGATGGAGAAATGGAGGAATAAGAAAAAAGGTCAATTCGTGGTCTACACCAAGGAAGGGAACAGGTTCGTGGTGCCTCTTTGTTACATAGACCACCCTATCTTTAAAGTGCTGTTGGAAATGGCCGAAGAAGAGTATGGTCTGACAATTGATGGGCCTTTGAAAGTTCCCTGTGAGAAAGAACTAATGGAGTACATTCTCAGTCTGTTGAAGAAGAACCCTCCTGTGGATGTAGAGAAAGCTCTCATGTCTGTTACCACTTGCAAAGGAGCTTCAGTTTCTAATTCAATCTCATCGCCGGCTTGTGGAAAGAATCAAGGTGCAATGCAAACTGCAACGTTGTCTTGCAGCTGATTACCCTTATCATTTTCGATCGGTAATTACTTGTTTGTAAGAAGTTCAAATTTTGGTAAAATTTATACTAATTTCAGTACTGGTGTATTTTGATTACCTTGTTCACAAATTTTGTTAATATATAGTACGTTGAATGATCAGTTAATCTCTAGACTCTTTTTGTATGTATAGGTTTACATACGTAGAGATATAATAAGAGATGTCTAGGCATGGAAATCAGAGATCGGCACCTTTGTGTTTTCGGAGTAGTGAACAATATCAAATATATGCAGAGTAGACAATAATATTCCGGTTCCTTATTTTTTCTCCTTTAAAGTAATAGGTGGGTAGTAAACTGAATCCGAAACTTCATAGATTAGAGCTGGCAAGTTCTCTGAGGTCCTTCCTTAGGATCTTGCCCGAAGGACTTTTGGGTATGGAGGATATAAAGGCCACCCGCCGAATTCTCTTATATGGAGCCACCTACCGGAACCGGAAACAAACATCAAATTAAACGAATCTGGGTCAATCATGTAAAAACTGTTGGGGGATTGGGGATTCAGGAGACAAAAATGAGATTCAGATAAATATATTGCTTCTACTCATCGCGGAATTAATGATTCACATACATCCATAATGGTACTAAATAGTTTCCGATCCGAACCCAATTAGAAAATGTAGAATCCGGATCCATCCAAAATTTTTACAGTTTGACACTCCCCTACGCCTGGACATGTCAGGATATATCTGACTCCTTTTTTTATTTTTCATTTATTTTTTTTTACACAAAACTAAATGACATTTACTTATTCTTGCTTATGAAAAAATCAAAGAAAATAAAATTTAAGGTTTATATATAAAAAAACTTAGTGTAAAAGATTTTAAAAGGTAAAATTTAATGTACACGTATCACTACTAATTAAATAAATTACAACACTAATCACGATATATTTAAAAATTTAACAATTAAATTAAAAAAAAACTAAATTTAAAATAATAGTAGAAACATATACATTATATGCGTAGAAAAAATATTATATATATAATTGAATTCAAGTCTAAACAGTCACGAACAACTTATATCATACTTAGACCTAATTAAACAATATCGTTCATGTCTCATTCATTGACAACCACTCCAAAAATAAAAAAATAAAAAATAGTATTCTTTATTTAAACAAAAAGAAAATGAGTAAATCATCATTTTAGTCCTTATTCTTTTATACTTTAACCATATAAGTCCTCTTTCTTATTTTTTGTATATTTTTAAGTCCCTTATCTTTTTTATTTAAACCAATTAAGTCCCTAACCTTTTTATTATGATATTTAAAATCCTTAAACTTTTTTCCTTTGAAAAGATAGGTCCTTGATTTTTTTACTAGTGTCTAGCAAAGTCCTTCTTGTCTGAAAAAAATAAATTTTCAAACCAAATGTCAAATATATTATTGGTAGAGATAACATTTCATTATTGTTTCATTTTTTCTTCTTCTAAGGATAAAAATAAAAACAAATGAATAATAAAGAAAAATTACTAAAAATGTAAAAGTCTTAAATTAGCAGAATAATATATTTGAATTAGGAGTTTAACTCAATTTTTTATACTCATATTTATTACCTGAAAAATCATATTCTTTATCGAATTTGTCAAACGGGTAACAACAATACTACAAAGTTCACAAATTAATCGTTACTGTACAATGTCAGGTTTCCTCAAGCAAGAAGGACTTTGTTAGACATCCATAAAAAGATTGAGGACCTATTTTTTTCCAACAGAAAAATGATTAAAAATTTTAAATATCACAATAAAATGTTAGGGATTTAGTTGGTTTAAATAAAAAAAATATGAGACTTAAAAATCTAAAAAAAAAATGAAAGAGGACTTACATGATGAAAGTATAAAATAATATGAATGGAAATTGTGATTTACTCCAAAAATAATAATAATAATATGAACTTACTCTGAATCTCTCATGACCTTATCAAATCTAAATAAATAAAAATTAAAAGTGCTGCAGGTCATGAGCAAAAGGACATGCATATTTTAATTATTTTAATATAATATTTCAATATGAGACAAAAGATTAATATGTAAGATATGAATCAAATCTATATCAAAATATTAACTTGAACGAACTAACCTGTTTGGCAACGAAGTCCATTACTGACTGCTCCGAAAGAGAAGAAGTCCTTCCTCTCTTACGGACAACATATGCCATGGGATACTGTCCGACGCGCGTATCCGGAATCCTTGATCAAAAGTAAAACAACACATATAATTGTTAATTAAATGAACGTATTAATCCATTAATCCCGTAATAATTAAAGATCTATTGCTAATAAAGGCCGATGATTTTCATTGGCTTGAAAAAACGGAAAGCTTACGGAATAACTGCAGCATCAGTTATTTCAGGATGGGTCAGTAGTAAAGCCTCCAGCTCTGCAGGAGCAACCTACAAAGCAAAAGCATCTCTTAGACCATAACTTTCCCTTTTTGAATATTGTTGCGATGGTTCCGACGGCATGGCAGATTACCATCGATTGTCTAAATGCCTCAAATTTAATATACGAATATTCACATTTATTGGAGATCAAAAGCCGAAATCCCTGGAGGTGATAAATTAGGGTAATGCAGCTGTCTTTTGGTGGAAGGATTAGTGTCTTGTGCTTATAAGAAGGTCATCCATTGGATGAAATTTTCATATTACGACTATCATGACTTGATCCTGTATTCTTGAGTTCAATCTAATCACTGTGATAAAATTTTTATATTATGACTATCAAGACTTGATTCTGTATCTTTTAATTTAATCTAACCACAGCAGAACCAACTGCTCTAAGCCCATGAATGCCGAATATTCGTATTGTTATTAAAAATTTATTTTCTTAAATTATTTAAAATATCATTAAAAATTGATATGATTAAGATTAAAATGAATTAAATCATCTAATTTCTTAAAATTTGTTCAAGTCAAAATAAGATATCCAATTCTAAACAGAAAAAGTATAAATATATATAATATCTATTTAAAAAATATTTTATAATATTATAATTCAATTTATTCATTTAACAGGAAACATTCTTAAAACATAATTTTCAAATAATAAATCTGTCAAGAACGTCATAATAATTTTTTCCCTCATTTTAAAAAAATTAATAAATCAGCAGAGACTTAAATAAGCTCCTTTGTTTATTGTACCTGATAGCCCTTATACTTGATGAGTTCCTTCAACCTATCCACCACAAAAAGAAAACCGTCATTGTCAATATAACAGAGATCTCCAGTTCTGAGCCACCCTTCGGAATCCAGGGTAACCGCTGTTGCGGCTTCATTGCGGAAATAACCTGTAAATCGTCATTTGTCACATTGTGCAAGTAAGTGTATATATATCATGAATGACATGAAACAAAGACTCTAATTAAGGAGTTTATAAATATAAATTTCAAAATAATAATAATAATAATAATAAATTTCAAATTTGAGACAAAACTAGCATATCTTATAATTTATTCTGGAAGACGGTAGATAGGTTTTGTCTGTCAATCAGCAAAATAGGTCCCCAATATATATATATATATATATATATATATATATATATTAAATATATATATATATATATTAAATGCTACTCTGTTAGAACAACAGCAGACATACGATGATGTTTTACAATAAAAAAAATATATCATGACCGAGTCAACTTTATTTATGAGTTTACTGGAAGTCTGTTTAAATTAAGGTGATATCATGTCTAATAAATTAAAAATAATAATTATAAAAAAGAAAGAGATTGTGATAATATAATAAAATGTTTAATAAATTAATATAATCAATAATCATTTATATTTATTGATATAAAAAGTGAGTTCAAATAATTTATAAATAATAATAGAATAAATATATAGTTATGTATAAAAAATCTTTAAAAATTATAGATATATTATAATTTTGAATATAATATATAAACTTTATTTATGAAATATGAATATAAAAAATTAATATTTTAATTATTTATTATAAAATTACATTTAATATTTAAGAATAATTTTACTTAAATTGATATATTATTAGATGTGAAAATAAAATAAATATATTGATTAAATCATTTTACTTAAAATTAAAGATGACAGTTCAAATTAAAAATATATATATTACCTCAATTCCATAAATATAGTTCACGTTTTCTTTTTCCTTATTCCTAAATTATTATTCAGTTTCTTTTTGAGGAGAGATGGTTATATGTTAAAAGATAAAATTATCATCATTAATTATCTCTTCATATATATTATTTTCAATTTCAATAAATTAAATATAAGGTATAAAAGTAAATTATTCTTAAAATTAATTCTACTAATTACACTAATTAATATTTCTTAAAATATATTAAAAAATAAAGTGAATAATGTTTATGAATTGGATGTTGTATTATTTTTATTTACTACTAACCTTTCATTATCGTGGGTCCTCTCAGCAAAAGTTCCCCACGTTGATTCATTGCTAGTGGCTCCCCAGTCTGAGGGTCCACAATCTTCGCTTCCGTATTAGGCGTAAGCAACCCAGAGCTGCCGATTCGCCGACTCTCCTCCACAGTGTCCATGGAAGCTCCGGCGCCATTTGATTCAGTCATAGCAAAGCCTTGCAGAATACTCACCTTCGGGTACTTCTCCATAAACCCATCCACGGTCTCCTTGCTCAGCGATGCCCCACCGCATAAAACGTACCTTAAACTGCTCATATCGTACCTCTGTTTTATACTATCGGCATTGTTCACCAGAGAGATCAAAATGGGCGGCACCAGCGGTAGAAAAGTGACCTTGTATTTTTGAATAGCCGAGAGCACGTCTTCCAGTTCGAATTTTGATAAGACCACAGTTGTGCAACCCCTGGAAAGGAGACCAATGCAGAAGGATGTAAACCCATAGTTATGAAACATGGGAATCGTAGCAAGGTAAGTTTGGTCTGTTTCGTGTGTTCTGAATCTGCCCATCACAATATCTACCATAGCTATAAGATTTCCATGGGTCGAAACCACTCCTTTACTTACACCAGTTGTACCAGATGAGTACAGAAGAGTTGCTGTATCATTTTGAGTCACAAGGCCCCTGACTAGTCTTTGATTTGGTTCTTTCTTCATCATATCTGTCAACATGGATACGATTCTAATGTTGGCCTGTTTAGAAAGATTAGTTGTTTGATTTGAGTCTTGCCCCATGAGAATAACACTAACAGAGGAAGATGCAATGAGTTTTGGGAGGAGTTGTGGGATAGTGAAAATAAGGAAAGCATTTGAATCGGAGATTTGTTTGGCTATTTCATGGGGTGTGTTAAGCGGATTGACTGTGGTGATGATGGCGCCAAGGAACATCGCTGAGAGACAGACAACGGGAAAAAAGATGGAGTTTGGGGAGAGGATGAGAATCACATGGCCATTCCCAATACCCATGTCGGAGAGGCAGGAGGAAACAGAGTGAACTGCTTTCCAGACATCGGAAAAGCTGAACTGACAGCCAGATGTGGCATCAATGAAGGCAACTCTGCCTTTGTGGGCTTTTGAAGAAACAAAAGTCGTGACGTCTAAGAAAAGGTGGGGCGGTAATGCAATTGGTTTTCTTTTGCTGTAGAAGATGGACTTTGATTTGCAGAAACCACTTCTTGGATCAATGGTGGTTTGTTGCTCTGCCATTTCTTGGAGAAAATGTTGTAGGTAGCAGCACCAGCAACATAGAGAGAGAACATGTACTCAAAAGGTATTGAGTAAACTAGTGTCACATGGAACACAAAAATAATAATAATATAAATAAATAAATAGACAAAATAATTTTCATATTTTTCACATAATTGTGAGATAACTCGAGTCAGCTCACCCCATGGCACCACCTCGCATCCACCGCCGCCACCACACCCCAGATCCACCAGACCCGCCCCCACAATATACCCTGCTTCCCACGCCATCCCACCCACCTACAAACCCGATCTACTTGATTATGAACTCTTTGATTCGATTAATAATCAATTAAAATTTTTCTAATTTTATTAATTTATATAAAATATATATATATTATATATTATTAAATAACATTTTAAGTTTATTATGAAAGTTTAGATTGATTAATGATGATTAAAATTTTATTTTCTCATAAAATTATTTTATATATAATATAATTATTATAACTTTTATATTCGTATAGTCAATCGGTTTGATTCGATTATAACTAATTAAAAATTTTTTTAATTGATAACTAAATCAAAAATACTTAAGTTTGAACTTATTAGAAGTGAATTTTAATCATTTTTAAATCAATTTGATTTGATTCAATTACCCCTACTTCTCCAACAGTTTTTCAGTACTAATGGTGTATCAATTTACATCAACGCCACAGTTTTCCGGTGCTAATGGTTTATCAATTGGTACAATGTCAGCTTCTAATCATCTATTCAAACCACCATGGTTGTTTGGACCGAACCGGTCGGTCGGACCGGCCAGATCGGGAACCGGATCACTGGTAGGTTCGATCTAAGAGGATAAACTGAAAATTATAAAAACCGTTCTATTTCTTTCAAATCAATTTGGACCGACCGGTCCAATCAGTGAACCGTTAGACCGGCCAGTCAGAGCTTGAACCGGTCGGTTTTGTAAAAAAAAAATTTTTTTTTGGTCAAATTAAAGAAATTAAAAACTGTAAATTTCCAATTGAAAATTTTCCTAAATTGTTTCCTCTAATTCTAGCATAAATCACTTAATTTTCTTCTTTTATTCTCCAATTTTCACAAAATACCAATAATAAAATTTTTCTCTAGGTGAGCCCTGAGCAGGGGCGCTCTGCCCCCTGCAACCCCCAGCCAACTCATTTAGATTTTCTTTTATGAAAATATGTTTTGATACTATTTTAATATAAGCAAATAATAATATAAAAAGACTAATTTACCTTTAATAAATAAATAACCTAATAATCATAAGAATTTTAATATATTTTAACCTATAAAATAAATACTTTTAATTATTAAATTAACCGGTTCAATTACGGTTGAACCATTAAACCGTAAACCACTAACTTTTTCGGTTCGATAACCGGTCCGGTTCTGAAAACATTGCAAACCACATCCTATTACTAAGAGATGATAGAGTACACATTAAAACAAAAATCACAAAGTGGAACCCCTGCATGTTTGTAAATCATATTAGGCAAATCTGTAAACTGAAAGTACCAAAAATTATTATGTCCTTGCTATACCGGAAAAACTCCTCAACATTTCAGTTTAATTTCTTACTTCTCTCCATGACATCTACCCGCCAGTCCACGCTCCGTTTAACCAGTGTTTTTAAAATCGGATCTGACCGACTTAACCCTATTGGTACATAAAATTTGCTATTGCTGGAAATCAAACCTGGGTCATCAAGATCATACGTGAAGCATTCTCCAACTGTACCGCAAGATCTTTTGTGTTTTATTTTGTTTTGATATAATAAAATGTTATTTTGGAATCAAAATTTTTACAACACTTTTGTATTTGAGCTTTTTATTCATTTATAATCATATTTCCATACATCATTATAATAAAATTAATACTAAACTATATAACATATGTTTTTCCTTACAAAATAAATATAAATTTTGTTTGAAAAATAAAAATTTACTTTCATATAAATTTTTTATGCTATATTATTTAATTTATAATTACAAAAATTAATAAAAAATAAAAGATGAAAGAATCCGATCTGACTTTATCCCTTTGTCCATTTGATTTGTTGTCCGATCCGATTTTAAAAACATTGCGTTGGTACTGCATTCAGATAAAAACTCACAATTTGTCATTATTTCCTGATGCAAAGTCCAAAGGGAAAGGTAAAGCTACGGAAATCTATCTACCCACCAAATGGTTTGTTCATTTTTAGGCCAAAGACATCAAGATTCAAGTTGGGATATTCACTTCTTGGTGTCCTTGGATATCCACTTGACACGCTTCGAAATCCCTGCCGAGAAAAGATAAAGATACAAATCAATTCAAATACTTAAAACATATATGAGAAAACACCAAATAAAAATATAATACATGCAAGTGAAAGAAATAGGGGTGTGTATATATTAAGAAGATTCCATTCACGTGTAATTTCTAATTTCAAGTTCAGAGAGTCTCTTCTTCGCTAATCCGCTGTTTCAATATCATTTGCATTGAAGCTCACAATACTGAAAGATTACCTCATCAACTCCTTCGAATTATAAGCTCTTGATTTCATTAGACCTTGTGAGCTTTGAGCACTAGCATCACTGCAAATCTCGTCTTGTGTTTTTAGTCCATCTCTTCAATATGTATTGGGTAGGAATATTAGTCACATTCACATGATTATTCATTATGCATAATGCATGCTTACATAACCATCCCAATGATTGAAATAATCTGCATCTGCATGAAATTGATTCAAAACTTACAGGATGCTCCAAAGTTTTTTAATTCCCTCTCTAAAACATAAGTATAAACTACCTTTTCGTAATTTGAACTCGTGACATGCCAAGACAAGTTTTCAAAGTACTCCGCTTGAAATTTCTTGCTTGTGAGTGTAAATAGAAGAAGTTTGCCTTAAAATTCCACAATCAACACCAAGTCTTGGCGTATCTCTCACAAATTCAAAGTCATCAGTTGCTTGAGCTTCACCCATCTTTTCAGCTTTCTTTTCATAGAGGTTGAAGAACTCTGTCAATAACATTGTCTTACAAGACACAGGTTTAAAAACGTTGTCCGTGCTTTCCCTTCTTTGTGTTGATCTTATTCCAGCTGAAAAAAGTGTCACTAATTGTTGTTAGCAACATCCCATTCTTTACATATATCTTTCCAAATATGCTCCATCTTATCCTCTGATTCGACTTCATGCAAAATCTTATTGAATTTTTCCTTGAAACGAGAATTAGCAAGTAAATGTGATATATGCTGAGTAGCAAGAAATATGCCACACACATAAACGATGAACCTTCCCAATTGCTTTTGCCTTGGTACTATCTTGATCTTTATATGTGGTTTTTGGTGTCTTATTCCTCATTGCCTCTAAGAATGTTTCAAAAACCGAATCAAATGAGCCAATAGTCAACACCAGAAAAAATTAGTCATTCTATCATAATCATCTGTATGGAATGAGTAAAACACATTACTTCCACTGGCTTGTAGAGATGGTAAATATTTAGAAGGCTTTGACAATCTCCAGTACACAATAAGTTTGTCTTTTTTTTTACTGTGAAAATTTTTGACAATCATGTAGAGTAAACCCAATATTTTCTGCTCCACCTGCTTCATTCGTTAAATACAAATAGGCTTTTGTTGCTTTTGTCTCAAGATCTACCATGGTGCTAAGGACATTTCCATTTGTATCGGTAATTTTACGACTGGATCTAATCAAGTATTTTTCACTATCCTTAATAATAAAAGGGTATTATAGACATCATTGAACTCAATTACCTCCCAAACACCTCCTATGAAACTTACTTAATTCGACCTTTTCATTATCTTTTTAATGTTCTTCGAAACTTTTTTATCTTTAGAAGGAGAAAATTCAGTCCTTCACAGTAACGCAGAAATGTACATCTACAAAGCTCATTCTTTCGACTATGAAACTTTTGCCATTTCCGAATACCAAATCCTTTGATAATACATATGAATTATATGCTTCTTCTTCAGTGGCAAAGGTCATCCCAATTTTGAATTGAAAGTCTGACTCCACGGGTGCCACGTCTGAGTGTGCTGTATTTTCTTCAATAAGATAAAGAAGAAATAAAAATAAAAAAAACTTACTACCCAAAAGAAAAGGAGCTCATTGTTCTTTCATAAACTACCCTTTCAAAATAAGCGTAAATCACCATTTTCATTCAAATTCTTTTAAACTTTCATCATGTAAGTTATTTTTTATTTTTTTTTAGATTTTTAAGTCTCATATCTTTTTTATTTAAACCAACTAAATCTTTAATCTTTTATTTGTGACATTTAAATTCTTTAATCTTTTTCCGTTGAGGAAACCCTGCATTGTACAATAGCTATCAATATGTGGAATTCGTAGTACTGTTTCTACCTGTTTGACGAATTCGATAAAAAATATGATTGTTCAGACCATCAAAATGATTATAAAAAATTGAGTCAAAGCCCTAATTCAAAGATGTTATTCGGTTAATTTAAGGCTTTTGTATTTTTAGGGATTTTTTTTTATTATTCATTTGTTTTGTATTTTTATCCTTAGAAGAAGAAGAAGGAATGAAAAAATAGTAAAATGACATCTCTGTCATCAGTATATTTGAAAAAATCAATGTCCGGTAAATCATTTGATTTGAAAATTTATTTTTTCGAGTAAGAAGAACTTTATTAGACACTCGTAAAAAAATCAAGGACCTATTTTTTCAAAGGAAAAATGATTAAGGATTTTAAATGTCACAATAGTTAGGGATTTAATTGGTTTAAATAAAAAAGATAGGAGATTTAAAAACCTAAAAAATAAAAAATAAGAAAGAAAACTTACATGACGAAATTACAAAAGAATGAGGACTAAAATGATTATTTACAAGAAAAATAAAAAAGAACACACTTGCATATAATATATATATACACACACACATATACATATATATATATATATATATATGAATAAATGTAAGAAAAGAAGATTGTGCCCATCAATTGGGTATTCACCAATGTTATTACAGCTGGAGCGGATCGGTTGGTCCGACCGATTCAATTGCAAATCGGATAGGCCTCCGGTTCAATTAAACTAGAAAACCGCTTGTAGTAAAAAATCGGGATTAATCACATTGGACTGGACTGGATCAACCAGGTTTGCTTAATAAAAATGATAGAAAACCACCTATAGTCAAAAACTGGAGTTGACCACATTGGACCTGATAGCCCGACAACCGGGTTTGCTCAATCAAAGTGAAATTTGTAGTAGTTGAGGTTTGAACATGGATTCTCAAAGTTATAAGGAAAGCATTCTCTTACTGTATCATGAGATCTTTTATATTTTATTTTGTTTTGACATTATAAAATGTTATTTTGGAATCAAAATTTATAGCTTGAGCTTTTTATTAATTTATAATCATATTTTCATATATAAAAATTATTGTTTTTACAATAAAGTTAGTATTAAACTATACAATATTTATTTTTCCTTACAAAATAAATATAAATTTTGTTTGAAAAATAAGAATTTACTTTCATATAAATTTTTTATGCTATATTATTTAATTTAAAATTTTCAAATATTATTAAAAAACAAAAAATGAATAAATCCGATCAAACTCAATCCAACCGATTCGACCTTAATCTTTTAATCCATTCAATTCATTATCTGATATGATTTTAAAAATATTGATATTCACTTACATGAGCATGGGACCACAGCGACTGGATGATTTCTTAATGTCTCGAAGACTGTAAATTGACTTTTTGACTGCTCGCACATTTGTTACACTTTTCTATTCAATGACCGCATTTGACTCAAGAATAGGAGGAGTATCGGAGATCCAGCACAACACACAAGATATTATTTAACTTTTTGTCCGATTGAGACCATTGTATTTTATGCAGATGGAATGGTTTGCGGGCCCTTAATATATTGAACTGATGTAATCCTCCTTCCTTTTCCGTCGAAGTCAGTTTCCGTTAGCATCCTATTTTAACCAATATTTTTAAAATCTTACAAAAGTTAAATCGAATGGATAAAAGGATTAAAATCAGATTAATTGGATCCGATTCAATTGAGTTTTATTTTTTTATATTATTTTGAAATAAATAAGATATAATAAGTAAAATTTTAAATATTTTAAATATATTTATAAGAATAAAAACATTTAAAATAAAAATGTAACTTCATGTAGTGTTTCCATACTTGAGAAAAGCCTCTCCAAGCTGAAGGTGACGGTTTGAACCCACCATCAACAATTTTTTTTTGATTCCTATATAGCTACTCGGACCAAATACTAGTGTGGTTTTTGGATAGATTGATCGAATCAGTTGGTCCAATTCAATTTTTAAAACAATGATTTTAACCAAGAGAGGTGGTGAAATGAAGTGGGTCTTCATAACTTGAGTTATTATAATATGAACAGACTAATACATCGACATCAACAATTATTTTGGTATATTAGTACCATCTAATATTTTTTAGAAGATTGGTACCATCTAATTTTTTTGGTTGTAGTAGTTTAATGGAGATCTTTTTTTTTTCCAATAATACACTTGCTTTTTCTCTTTCTATAAAATATTTTTATATCTTTCTTGCTCAACGTTCTTTTCTAATAAGGACATTCTGAGAAAAAAAATTATCTTAATATTAACAAAATAAATATTGACAACTTATAATTAAAAATGAAGCGAATTACTATTATTTTGGATGATAACTTTTTTTTTTTTTTTTTTTTGCTAGAAAGTGGAATTTATCCCTCAATCATCCCCGGTTTTCAGTGACTAAAGACCAACTCGTGAGATGCAAAAGCTCATAATGCTACCAGTATCCAAAAGGAAATAAACCCCATAGACTCAATATGAGTTCTAGAACCCTCTTTCAGGACCAGAAGCTGCGGCTTTCGATGAAAACCTTTAAAAAAAATTAAAAAAACTAACTTTGAACAATTTGTAGTATTTAATTTATTTCTGTCTCATCACAAAATTAATTTATAATGACAATTAAGAAACTTAAGTTTTGAAACTATTATTTAATACTATTTATTTATTCTCATTATTTATTGAATTAGCAAAATTAATTAAATATAAGTTATCAGCTATTATTTTATAAAAATTAAGTTAATTTTTTTCTTTTTAAAATACCTTCTAATCAACTTTTCAAAAATCAAAATAGTATTACAATAATATCATTAGAGAGATAATATAGAAAAACACCTTCAAATAAATAATTAAAATTACCTAAAACCACTAATATTTAGTGACGGAAGAAATAAATATTCATTGTACTATTATTTCCAAGAGTCTTCTCAAAAATGCATGAGGAACTTAAAAAAATGAAAATAGACTTAGGGGCTGTTTGACCCATCTTTTAATAACTTTTGGATCTATTTTAATCTAAAAGTAAGGTCAAACAAAGAAATTAAAAGCTATTAAAAGCTATTTTGAAATAAAATAACTTTTCATAAAACAGGAAGAAAAATGAAAAAGTTAGAAACTATTGAATTGGAGCTTTTACTTCTCTTCTCAATACCCAAAATGTGTATTAATATTCTTAGGGTATCACTTTAATATATACATATATATAAATATATTTATATATACAAAACTGATTATAAATGATAAATTAGATCAATTATTTTGTTTTAATAAAAATAATAACTTATGTTATTTATAATATCAAACAATTTCTCTGTAAAAAATTATTTTTTAAAATAAACTGACCAAACAACTTTTAACATTTTATTATAAGCTATTTTTTTTTAAAAAAAAAAAGTCAAAATCAACTTTTAAGAATTATAAAAGATAGGCGGAAAGGGCTCTTAAAAGGAAATGTTGAGCTAAAATACCAAACAAAACGACGGATGAAAAAAAGGTTATTCTGTATTCCATAGACATTATATTCTAGTCTTTGAATCTCTATAAGACTCTACAGGAGGGCACTCAGAAATCATTGTTATGCTTTGTTTTCAATCAGGAATAGTAGGTTACGACAATAGCATTGATGAAGAAATTTGAATAAAAAAGAATGCAGATTGAGGTCAGAGAAACGAATCAGAAATGGGATAATAACATCTCCGGCAATAAGTAAGGATGCCAAAACTAGAATGAAATGCAGAGTTCAACAAGAGGGCAACATGGTCATTGATCTAGCTGATGGAGAAATTAGTTTGGCAAAATCACTTGTCGTGAGTCATGACTCAAAAACTATTATAGTAACTTCATCTGTTTACTTCTTTCTCCCCCTATTGTTCTTTAACTATATATACACTTTAAACACTTCTGTTACTTACATCAACAACCAAGCAGGCAATTGCATGGACTTATTTTTTTATCAACAGAAGCCATGGAAATGCAGATGGCTTTCGAGTGGGTTGTTGAACTGGCAGAACGTAGGGCATCTTCTGCAAAAAAAGTCAAAAGTTCCTTAGAGTTTTGAGGTGGCCAGTTTTATTAGATCTTTCCTGAGAATCTTGCCGGAGGGATTCTTGGGAATGGAGTTTGTGAATGCCACTCGTCTGATTCTCTTGTACGGAGCCACCTGTTTGAACATAAAAGATACACAGATTAATATGCAATTATCAAAAAGCTAATAGTTATAGTATTAAAATTTAGATTCTTCTGTTACCTGCTTGACAATGAAGTCCATAACAGCAACCTCAGAAATTGTACTTCCGGGCTTTCTTACAACATATGCCATAGGAAACTGTCCCACATCCTTGTCAGGATACCTATTCAAAGGCAAACAAAGTGGGGAATTTTCAATTATGCCAAATTTGATATCATTGAATATATTGGTGAGCTTCACAAAAATGGTATGAACGCTTACGGAATGACTGCAGCATCAGCTATTCCAGGATGAGTGAGTAACAAAGCCTCCAACTCTGCTGGAGCAACCTACAGAATAGACCAGCCATCATGAGGCAGATTTGTAATCCAGTCTGTCAACTGAGTTTGCCTAGAATTATCAGATCAATAGTCCAGGATAGCAATAGATGAAAGAAATTTATTCTTGGAGTGTCCCAGGAACAAAGTACAAATATTGGACAGTTTCTCATGCATCTCTGAACCAATAACATGCACTTCCATGCAAGTCTTATGAAAATGAGTAAAAAATCTAAAGACTGTAAGACTAAAATCATTCATTTACCTGATATCCCTTGCACTTGATTAGCTCCTTCAGTCTATCAACCACAAAGATGAACCCATCATCATCAATGTAGCAGAGGTCACCGGTTCTTAGCCATCCATCTGAAGTTAGAGTGGATGCAGTTGCTTCTTCATTGCTGAAATAGCCTGTATCAGAAACATGCAGAACATTAACCACAGTTGAATTCTTGTTTGGGAATGATAATCGGCAGCTTTACCAAGCAATATCCCTTTGTAGGCCAAGAACTCCAAATATATAATTTAACTCCTGTAAGACCATACTCATCAGAACCACATAACAGAGTACTGCTAGAACAAATAATTGCATGAATCTTGGATCAACTTTGTTTTGAATCTTACAAAAACTTCATTATAATATGAATAAGGGCAAGGAAAGCTAACAAACAGGCAAGCAAATCTCAAAGTCTCATCATCTCATTTCTATTCCCTTTTCTGTATTTGTCTCCGGTTTAGTGTGTTCACCTTTTTCTGGATGAAAACATCTGATTCTTAGTCAAACAGCTTCAGTACCACAAGGGCTTTCCTAAGACCTAACTAACACATGGTGTTCTTGTTGTGGTGTTTTCCAATATCCCACATAGAAAGAAGAAAGAAAGTTGAGAGGTTTGGGTTACTATAAATATCCTACTCCTCATTGTTGTAAACTATGTTAGTGCCAAAATTATTAATGGAATGGGTATTTATTGATGTATAGTTAGTGGTTCCTCTTTTGAAGAATGAAGGTGATTCTCCAAAGGTGATTTCTTTATTTGTGGATGATGTTGAGACCAAACCACAAACCACGTAAAATGTTAAGTGTTCTTTATTTTCTTTTTTTTTCCTTCCTCTATTATTATTCCTGGGTTAAATTGCTTACTCATTTCAAGCAAGATGGAGGGAGTAAAAAAGCTACCAAAGCTAGAAGTTTATTGCTTTCGCTTACAAAATATCTCTGCTAGAGATTCATCTTGTGAATATTGGCTCTATTATATATAGTACCTTCTCATGTACAAATCAATAGGAAACATGCAATTTTGGATCAATATTCATCATTCTCCTTTTAGAAAGTAGTAGAGATTAGACAATATTCAATAATAGTTCACCTTGAAGACATTGATAAACAGTGCCAATAAGCAAAAGTTAAATGAAAGATAGTAAATATTCCATCAGTCACTAAATATAATTCATTCTAACAAACTTTTTTTGTCACTAATTATAAGTCATTATTGTTAATTAATTAAATAGTTGAAAGCTTTTTTTATATTATCCATCAAATGATCTGCTAAAATGATTCAGATTTTTTGAAAGGATTATTAAAAAATATTTAAGGAAAAAAAGTTACAAATATTTTTATAATCTGTCACTAAATATTATTCATTCCAACTAATTTTTTTTGTCACTAAATACAAATCATTATTGTTAATTAATTAAGTATTTGAAAGCATTTTTTCTCTAACGATATACTGGAGTGAGTTTCAAATTTTTTAAAAAAGTGATTATAAGATATTTTAGGAAGGAAAAAAATTCCCTAATTTTTATAAAATGAATTAATGAAGGAGGGGAGAAATGTAAATTTCTATCATGGACAATTCCAGTTTAGGGGAGAAATGTAAATTTCTATGGAATCATGCTTTTTACTTCTCTCTTTCACTATTTATAAGTCATCATTTTGTCAAAATTAAAATATTTTATTTTTTTTCCTTAAATGTTTCTAATTATGATTATAATAAATTGTCAAAATTAAAGTAGTTATTTTTCCTAATGATGATTTTAATCAAACCAGTGATTAAGACAAGAAAAGGGAAAAAAAATATAATAAGTAAAAACTCAATAAAATATTTAATAAATTAATTTAAAGAACTTATAAATATCTAATAAATTTAGAACAAAAATTAATAGAAATGAGTCTAAATAACGAGGAGGGAGTATAACTATGAATACGGCAATGTCATCATAGAATTTATCAATTTGATAAACAATTGCAACTAGAAATCAATAATTGAGAATGGTGACAAAAATTAAAGTGAAGAAAAATGTATACGCACGTGGCCAATATAAAAAAGCAAGATGGGGTTACCTTTCATAATGGTGGGACCTCTGAGCCAAAGCTCGCCCGTCTCATTCACGCCCAGGAACTTGCCGGTTTCTGGATCCGCGATCTTTGCCTCAATGCTTGGCGATAGAAGCCCGGCCGTTCCGTACTTCAGGCTCTCTTCCATCGTGTCTGTGGAAGCTCCACCTCCCGTTGACTCAGTCAACGCATAACCTTGCATAATCGTCACATTTGGATACTTCTCCGAGAACCCTTCTATCACTTCTTTACTCAGCGGCGCTCCGCCGCATAATACCGTGCCTAAACTACTCAAATCATACTTGCTCTTAATTGCATCAGCTTTGTTAACTAGCCCTATCAAAATCGGAGGCACGAGGGGCAAATATGTGGCCTTGTACTTCTGCACAGCTGAAAGCAAATCCTCCATGTCGAATTTGGATAAAATCACAACTGTAGAGCCCATAGCTAAGAGACCCATGGTAAAGGCTGCTAAACCGTAGATGTGAAACATAGGAACGGTGGCGATGTAAGTTTCATCTCGTCCATATGTCCCAAAACGTTTGTCTATAGTCTGAACCAGTGCTATGAAGTTTCTGTGAGACGAAACGACACCCTTACTAGTACCAGTGGTACCAGAAGAATACAATAGAGTAGCAGTATCATCCTGAGTCACCCGATCCTTGACCTGACTCTTACTGGGTTCCTTCTTCATCATTTCCTCCAACGTGCCTAAAATTTTAAATTTCTTGAGAGCAGCGGGGTCTGAGTCTTGGCCGATTAGGACTACAGGGAGGCTTGCAGAAGAATCGGCGAGTTTAGGAAGGAGTTGAGAGATGGTGAAGGCTATCACAGGCTTGGAATCCGATATCTGTTTTCCGATTTCTCGGCTGGTATTAAGTGGGTTGGTGGTGGTGATGATAGCACCGAGAGACAAGACGGAAAGGCAGATGAGAGGAAAGAAAATAGAGTTAGGAGCAAGGATGAGAACAACGTTACCTTTCCGAATACCCATGTCGGAAAGAGAGCTGGCAAGGGACTCAACAGCCATCCAGAAGTCGGAAAAGGTGAATTGGCGGCCGGTGGTGGCATCAATATATGCAATCTTGCCGTTATGCGGACGAGAGGAGATAAAAGTTGTGACATCCAAAGCACGGTTGGGTGGTAACGAAATGGGTGCACGCTTGCTGTAGAAGGTAGAATTGGATCTGCAGAAACCTGTTCTGGGATCGATCACTGCTTGATTGCTGATGGATTGAACCATTGAATTGAAGATGAAGAAGCAGAGGAAATTTGATCTAATGATTTGGAAAAATGCGGTTATGGACCCCGCTAAAGTTAGTGTCTTTTGAGTTTTGAGTCTTTTTGATTTTGTTTACGGAGAAGGGGATGTCTTTATTTCTGTTCAGTTAGTAATTAATTAAGGAGTAATTAATTTAAATTAAAAATTAACAAACAAAAAGTAATTATATCAAAATATCTCTTAAAAATTTAAGAATATCAAAATTTGAATTTATTGATGATTAAGTGGTCATGGACACTTCCCTTGACTACAAAAAATTGAGTTGAATATTTTCTCACGTGTTTTCTCTTTTAAAAAACAAGAAGAGAAGTGATTACCAAGAAGAGATTACCAAGAGGGATGCCCGATTTGCAAGAGAAGTTGCAATGTTATCCAAAGTGCAGCAAAAAACCTAGTCAAGTTGGTTTTGCTTGCAATTCTAGTTTCCTTTTGACTTTTTTGGATAAACTGATTGACCTTTCACAAGAACTAATTGTTTTCCTCCTACGGCTTCACTGTATTTTAATGTGTATATCCATTTTTGCAATTTATTGGAGCTTGCAAGGAACTTGTCATTTTAATTGTAATTGAGCTTCTTGTTGATGGGACACTGAGGAAGTACTTGTTGAACATGCAACCGAGATGCTGGGATATGCCGTGTTGCAATCGGATTTGCTCTTGACTTAGCAAGTCCCATGGCATGTTTGCATTCTCATGGGAGGGGAAGCTAAAAAATAGAAGAAAACTAATAAATTACTTGTGACGGCGAGGTTGGTCCACAGCAGATCTGAAGAAGAGGCTGGTCGGCAGTTGTTCAAGTCCAAAAAGGAAGAAAAGGCAAGACAAAAGAAAGGAAGCAAAGGAAGGGCAAGGAAGAGGAAAACAGGCAGCGATAGGGGGATGCCGATGAAAGTGGTCGGCACCATCCTACCAGTGAGGTGGCGAAGACAGGAGGCAACTCGTGGTAGAGGTGGGTTGGAAAAAGGATTTTCTTTTTTGCTCCTTTCAAACTTAAACTTAATTTAAATAATAGTTGTTAGTTGGTGAATTTATCAATATTTGTGATACTATTTAAATTCAAACAATATGATTGTGCAAATCAATCTAGGTGGTCAAATTAAATCAATAAACACAATTAATAGGATGAAAATAAAAATTGTAGTAATACTTAAGAATAAAGATCAAATCTTTGAACGAAGAAAACAAAACAAATATTAAAACTTTATGTTCTTATTATCAAAAGAGAATTAATCACAATACATAATTAATAAAACTTAAGAAGTCAAAGAAAAGAGATAGAGAAATTTGCTCTAAGGAAAATTAACTTTTTTTTTTTCTTAAAAACGTTCGAGAAATTAATCTTGACTTACGTGTTTTAAAACTTTCGAGAAAAGCTTTATTTAATTTATAGGAGTTTAAAACTCCTTTACCAAAAGTAATTACCTAAAATGAATCTAATAATTAATAGAAGTTTAATACAAAAAAGAATCTTAAAATAAGTAGAAAATCCTTTAGAAAATAGGATTTGTTGCTATCTGCCTGGTTAGCACACTAAGTTGGCTAAATAAAATATATCCAAAATAACACAATTTAGATTAAGTTATATAAGATAATAATACAAAAAAATGATATAAAATTTAGCCAAATTAGATATAAATCAATTTTAAATGATTACTACCTTAAGACCCCTAGTTTGTGTGGAAAGTGAGTAGGGTACAAAATATTTAAATTAAAATAAAAATATAAGTGAAAAAAAAACCCTTGAGGCACCATCTGTAACCCATTCAAAGTAATATATTGTAAGTTAATTTCATATTTTTTATGTCATCGTATTTTAAAATGTCATTTAATAATTATATTATCTACTAAATTGAATGATTATTTTTTGGGTAAATTGATTGAATGTATTAAAAATATTTAAACCATTGTATTATATAAACAAATGGATAAAAATATAAATATTTTCTTAAATAATCCGTTGATATATTTTTTATTTTCAAGAAAATAATATTTATAATTTACTAAGTATTTATTTAATCAAAAAATATTATTTTCATTTTGTTATAAAAACAAATGGACAATAAGATACGAAGAGATTCTTCAACAAGTTATCTTTGAATACAAAAGATTTTTTAAGTTTTTATTTTTTATAAAAACCAATTAGTAATATATGAAGTTTTATAAACATTGACTTAAAGTTATCGTCCTTTGTATGTAATAAAATTAAAAATAAAAATATAATTGAAAAAAAAAGGTTTCCGCCACATTTTCAAATTAAAATTTTCTTCAAAATTAAAAGAATAAAAAAAAAGAAGCAAAGAAACCTTAGTAATTTTTTGTATTATTCAAAATTAACCTTTTAAGAAAGAAAAATCTCTTGTTTAAATATACATTTCTTTTTAGAAAATATTGAAAATAGATTGTAATTTTCATGAATGTTTAACTAATTAAATTTATATGAGTTCATGTGATTTTAAAATTCATTCAGTTTAATTAAGTGCATCATATCATTATTAAATACTGTTAAATATTATTTTAGCTCATAATTTATAATTAATATTTAAATTTAATTCGTAAATTTGTTATATGTTAATTTCATTATTAAGTAATATTTAGGAATTATCATTGTCCATCCAAATAAATTGAATGAAGATAATTTTATTAATAAAACCCCAAGGAACTTTTCATTTCTTCTGAGAGCCAATAGTGGAAGATTTCGAAGATGCATTTTAATCATTTAAATTAAGTTTTTATTATAATTTTAAATGCTTTTAAATGGTTAAAGAAAATTGTTCTTTATTTTAGATGTGCATGAAGCTCTGAGATTAATTTACTCCATTAGATGTATGCGTCAATTTCTGAATAACAGAAGATTATCATGATGTGGCAGTGGATATTATTACGTGGGATACAACCATTGGGCATGCATCCCACCACGGAGATGACGTGGTGAGCTGCCACACTAAACAATTTCTCCGGACTTTTTTTTGGTTCTATTCGATCAAAGCTTCTCAGCTCAGTCATCGGCTCAAGAAGAGAAAAATGGAAGGAGGGCATGGATATGGCGAGAGCACCACTTACAAAGGTTTGACTCTTCACGCCCCTAAGCGCTGGCACGTCGTCACCGGGAAGGGAATGTGTGCTCTTATGTGGTTCGTAGAATTATGTCTGCTTATATGTCTATATCTAGCATGTTCTTGATTCTTACTCCCATTATTTTCTTATTTTACTACTCGTATCGATTTGGGTTTTGAATTTTATGATCGAAGCCTCTCTAGTTCCTCAGATCTGTATGGATCATTTCAATTTAGTTTAATTAGGTTATCATTTAGGGCTCTTGCTGTTGAGTTTTGGTTGAGAGCCTGTTTAGAATGTGTTGATTCTTGGGCTATCTAAAGTTAGTAACTTTATAACATTTTGTCTATCTTTCCTGCTACTATTTTAATTTATGTTTTGTTAGTTTCTTTACTAGTACCTTTTTATTTCTGAATTTTGCCTTGAATTATTATTAGATTAGTGGTTCCATGAGAATTCGTTTGAGAACCATTGGGTACTATCTGCACTTTTTTATTTTTTATCTGATTACATAGTGTTTGATGTATGAACTATGATGATTCGCTGCACCATAAGTTACTTGGCTTAGTATATTTAGCAGTTTGTGTCATAAGTTTTTCTCTTATCCTGTACTAGTGAACTTAATTGTTTGAAAGCAGGTCCATCTGAAATGAGCTACTGGTGAATTGCTCTAGTAGACCACAGATCTCATACTAAGTCATAAGGAAAGAAAATGTTCTAAATTTTCTGATAGTTCACTATTGAGGATCTATTGAGAAACATAAAGCAGCTTATCAAACAAAGCAATGAGAAAAAGATCACTGGGGTATAACTGGCATAACATCAACAATTAGATTTGGAAAAGCATTGTTCTAACAGTCTGTCATAATTGGCTTTTAGCTTGTAGTATTGGTCATCATCAATCCAACATTAGTTGCTCTCAACTTCTCATTGTGCAATAAAATATTTATTTACTCCCCTGGGGGGGGGGGGGGGGGGGGGGGGGGGGGGGGGGGGGGGGGGGGGGGGGGGGGGG
>JAWZTD010000004.1:1681905-1717399 GCA_035221335.1 Echites panduratus
AAAAAATTTTTTTTTACGCCCCCCCCCCCCCCCCCCCCCCGCCCAACACACACACAAAAAAAAAAAAAAAAAATGAGTGTGCAATTTTCGAAGGAAAAAATTACTTGATTAAAAGAGAGAACTCATGAAGATACATATTAAACTAAAGATATCAAGCATAGCAGGCATGCCATTCTTCAATTTGCAATCACAGTTGGTCTTGTTGCATTCCCTTTAGCTTGCTGGTATCTATATATATATATCTGAAATTTATTGCAATTTAAAGTCTAGTTCACAAAATCTTTGTTTGTAACTCATTTCAAAGGAATTGAAAGCCAAAATCTGAAAGAACGTAGCAGTCCTGAGCACCTTACTTTTAGCCACACTGTGGTAGACTTTTCAAAAGCATTAGTTTGGGTAATAAATTGTCTTCTGGTTTCACTTGAATCAGCCGAACCAGGATAGGCGTATAAGGCATTAGATTGAGGAATTAATATGTTATCCAGTTTTACCCAGAATCACAAATCACACTTGTTATAACTCCTAGCCTTGTGGACACAAAGATAAAATTGATTTTTTCTCTGCAGAACAGGAAACAGTGTTATTTTCTGGTTTCATTAAGCTGGGGATTTTGATGATCTACATTTTTCTGTGCTATTTTATGGTCTAAATCCTGTGTATCATTAAGCCTGATTTATTCTTCTGGAGTTTGACATTGATTAGATTAGTTTAGTTGACGAAAATGATCTTGTGAAGTGACAAGTACTCACAACACAAATTTTGAGTTTGAGTAAAATGAGCAATAAATTGAAGATAATTGTAAAGAAAATAACGCAACAATATGTGTGGTTTGGCTTAATGCCTACATTCAAGGGCAAGGACAAAAGAATTTGTATTTACGATGTGGAGTAAGATTATAAGAGACTCTCAAAATACACACCAAACCCCAAAACACATTCACAAAATATGACTTCACTCACCATCCAAATTTTTTTCTTTGCTAGTCTAATTCTAAGTGATCAAGGGGGCTGAAATTTTGGCCACATTTGTAGATAGTGGATAACATGGTTTTGGTTAGAAGTAATTACAAATGGTGTAATGGATAAAGTAGATTGATGAACTGTAGGAAGATCGATGTAATTCAAGTCATAATTAAGAAATCTCCATCTTGGCTTGAATGATTTTCTATCCTTGCCCTAACTCCGAAAGGCTGTACATGCAATGGCATGGCATTATGGTAAGAAATAGTTATAAATGGTTTGATATATAAAGTAGTGTCATGAATTGTGGAGAAGATGGAGGTAAATTCGAGACATAATTAACAAAGCTCCACCTTGGCTTGAATGAATACCCTGAAACTTGTAAGGCCTCGTGCTTAATGTATTATGCAAATCTATAAAAATGGAACCTTTTCTTTAAAACGAATCTAGGAGTTTTATTCTTGCATTACTTGATCAATTTCATATTGATTATGATATATGAGTTTTGATAACATCATGCCATGATTTAGATTTAAATAAGATAAGTTTAGAATCTTGAAGAATTTTGACTAGAAATTAGTCCTTAAAGATTTTGGACAGAAATAACCAAGAGAAATTTAAACAACTCAAGATTATAGATATCCACAACTTGATAGATAACTAGTGGATAGAGTAGCCCATTACATTGGAGTCTAAATATATCCATGACATGAACCATGTTACAAAAATTGAACTATCTCAATATGTTCAACTTGCTGGGAAAACACAATTTATATTCATAGTCAAAAAGAGTCTTACTAAACTTTGAACTACTCCATTCTATCAGCGGAAGACTACATCAGAAATTAGCCACGAGAGTAGGCATACGGTTCATCTACTGGTCCCTTAGTTTTTTTTTAAATTTGCAAGAAGAACATTATTACATTTACGTGAGGTAACGCTTGGTGAGTAATCCTTACCATGCTAGAGAATAATACATAAAAACTTGTAAAAATCTGGAGAGGAAAACAACAGCTCAACAGTATCTTGTTAAACAAGTTTGGATATTTCAAATAATTTCTTATCAACAGACAAATTTTCAGACAATTCAAATAAATTTCAAGACATTTTCCAACAATTCAAGGAGTTTTTTTTTTTGATAATTCAAGTAAATTTCGTTTCCAGAGCTTTCTTTATTACATTGTTTGCATCATTATGACTAGATTTGGTGCGATTATTCCCCAGGTACTATTGGGGTCACGCGGAGAATCCCTCAAGCGTTTGAACCTACCAACACATGTTGAGAAGAACTCCTAGTTCTAATTAATTGGGTTGATATACAGGGTCCGTTACCCTTGTGCTTTCCTGTCCCTTGTAAATTTCGCAAAATTAACTTTTTGGCCGGTCATATAACATGTTCAGACTATGTCCTTGAAATGGGTGGTAGCTCAGATGGTTAAGCAGATTACCATATCTAATTAGTTGTCTTAATCTTGACCTACTGGATTTCATATCCTAGGTTCGTGTTGGAGTTATCCTAGACGTGACTTGATTTCATTTCAAAGGCTCTTGTGGAGCATCAATCAATCACTTAATATAAGAATTGTGGGAGAACTTCCTTTTGATTGAGTTCTTTTTCCAATTCAAAGGCTCTTGTGGAGCATCAATCAATCACTTAATTTAAGAATTGTGGGAGAACTTCCTGTTGATTGAGTTCTTCTTCCAAAAGTGGGTCTGATTTCATAAATTAGGACTAGGAAGTCCTCATGACATTTTGTAAATGTCGTATTTAGAAAATGGAGGAATATTTGGAAGAATTATTAGAGTAGTGATCTTAAAATCTTTTACAAAAAAGGCTAAAATTAATAAGAAAACGGGTATAAGATTTTATGAGAGTTCATACAAAACTTTGTTACAAATCAAGTTTTCTTAAAGATATTTTACAATTTGAGCTTGTAAGGAAATTCATGTCTTGTGGAGTTTTTAATTTCCTTACAAGGGGTTTTATCTTAAATCCTAATAGATGTAAAGGTGGATGAATATAACTTGAAGTTTTCCAATTGCTTAGGTAAGAAATTTAGTTTCAAAGAAAATTGCTTCATAAAATTTGAAGTCTGCTTCGGAATGTATTTACATATACATATAGTTCAAGGATTAAACTTGTTTACCTAAATATTTAACTTATCAAATCCTGAGGAAGTTTGTATTAATACTTTTATATATAAAACAATATCAATTTTAAGGCTTCATATAACATAAATTAGGTCTAATAAATCATATTTATAACTTATATGTTAAAGTGGACAACTTTGGTCCAAATTTAGTTTAGAATATATTTTGATCAAATTAGGGTTATCCATACCCATATTTTATGTTATAAGAGCTTATTAGAATCATACGTAAGTTAAAATTCTAAGATTTTAAGGGAAACAACCTTGAATATCAAAAATCACACCGTGATTATGTCTATAAGCAATCTAATTTAGTTGCGAGGTTCAATTAATGTACCTATGATCTTAATCCATATATATATACAAATAAAATTTGCAAATCGAAGAACCCTAATTGGTCATAAACCAAGAAATAAAAATAGGTTGTCTTAGCATAATAATCAACAAAACCATGCATAATTCAGTATGACATGAACTTAAACAAGAACAAATCAAGATTTAATCATAAATTCCGGTCAATAATTTTGCCACTGCCTTCCTCGAATTCTCCAAATTTCTCCATAAATTCAACCTCACAATTAAGAAATCAAACTCCATTCTTCAACAACAAATTCATAATCTCAATCATAATCCATGAATTTTGGACTTTAAAAAAAGAAAGTATTAAACCCTAGCATGAGGGGGATCACTCACTGTTTTTAGGAGATATAAACAAGGCTTAAGGGTGTGGAAACGCTAGGAAACAAAATCTTGGCTGTCTTGTGCAAGAACTTGGTTCCAAAAGTCACCTTTCTCTTCCAATTTTGCTCTCAGTCCCTTCTTGTTTCTCTATTTTTTGTTCTATTTTAGGAGATGGAATGAAATAGTTTTTCTTGGATGGTGTTGAAAAAATAAAGGAAAGATGGAGGAAGTTAGTGTATTACATGACCTTTCGTTGGTGAAGCAATGATGCTTTGGTAGGTGGCCAAAAAAGTGATACAATGTTGCACCATGTTATTGGCCATACAATTATTATATACATTTATTTTTTTAAATCAAAGGGTGGAGTGGCTTATAAGCTTATATCCAGATCTAACATATATATATATATTTATATATATATTTATGGGAGAAAGATTGAGTGGATGTTAGGTATAATAGTTGGGAAAATCTTGAACAACTTTTTTACGATATAAATCACAAGGAATCTATTTCCTATTTTTCTGAAAGATAATTGATATCAAGTTAGTTGGCTTGTTTCCGGAATGATCTTGATAATGATTCTTGATATGGTATCCATTTGTTTATAGCATGAATCCTTAATTAGATGATCAATCTTATTCAAGATTTTATCTATAACCTTATGTAATAAAATGTCTGAGAGTCTGGTTTAGTTGAATTACTGGCCAGTGAGATAGTGCTGGGCACCAGCAAAGCCCCAAAAACCATTGAGCTAATGGAGCCTGGGGACGGATCTCGCTAACTATAAATGATGATCTCATATACCTGTGCCAGGATGTTTGGCATGATGAGGAGATAAGGAGTTCACTATGTGGTTTTGTTGGTATCTAGAGAATCGCTTTATTATTATTATTATTATTATTAAGGGTAAGCACTTGATAATCATAGCCACTTTAAGGGGGTGACAAGGCTGGTAAAATGTTTTCAAAAAGAAGAGTAGTTAAATCCTTGTTTTATGAATTCAAAGATATGTTTATTGGACGTCATTATTTTATGAACAGTGTTTCTGAATCAAAAATTGAGTTTTGAAGCATTTCCAAGAATTTAAGGATCTTTTGATGTCGTCAACGGAGTTGGCGAGGCTTAGGGAAGATATGCTTAGAGCTTGTGCCTAAGATTTTGGTGTTAAGTGAATTGTTTTATCGCCTCATACTGAGATTGCCCATAATAACAGTTACTGGAGTATGATCGGTATGGCCCCATTTGATGCCTTATATGGAAGAAATGTAGCATAACTACCTTTGAGGAAGAAGTTGGCTAAGAGGTATTTAGATGCGACTTATGGGCTTGGACTTAGCATACCGAAAGGTTAAATTAATCCAACATTGCATTAGGACTGCCCTGAGTAGATGAAGGAGTTGAACCGATAAAAGAAGACCTCTGGAGTTTGAAGTTGGAAATAGAAGGTTTTGAAAAACTTACTCCACTAAGAAAAGATCAAGCAATCTTTGGTTAAGGAAAATTGAGCCCTAGATACCTAGAACCCTTTGAATCACTGAGGGAATTGGATCAGAGTGTCCAGTTGAAGCGTGATGAGTCCTTAGAGGTTGAGGAAAATTTATCATTTATGGAATGTCCAGTGAAGAAGATAAAAATGTCGGGAATAAGACCATTCTGTTCCATGGTAAAGATGCTTTGCAGTGACCACAGGATTGAAGAAGTAACTTGGGAAGTAGAGGATGATATTAGGGAAACATACCTAGGCCAAGTATGAGTGACATTTTGCTTCATGAAATTTCTTTGAGGATTGGAGATTTGTAACACTTCAAAACTCGTAAGACCTCGTGCTCAATGTTCTATGCAAATATCTGAAAATGGAACTGTTTCTTAAAACGAATCTTGTAGTTTTGTTCTTGTATGATTTATACTTGTTCAATTTCATGTTAATTATGATATATGAGTTTTGATAACACCATGACAATGGTTTAAATAAAAGGTTTAGAATCTTGGAGAACTTTGATTAGAAATTCGTTCTCAAGGATTTTGGACAGTTTAGTCCCTAATCTTAGGAAACCAATTTGAGTGATCAATCCTTATTTGATCGAGTCAAACTTTATATCAATGGAAAGCTCTTTCTTAGTAGAATAATATGGGTAAATTAGATTTTAGAAATTTCTTGAGAAAGTAGTAAAAAATTCAATCTAAATTTACTGCCAGTTTGAATAAAACACCTTGTCAATATCCCAACTACACTCAATCTCTACATATATGTATGTGAATATATATATATATATATATATATATATATATATATATAAGGAAGCTTGTAAGCCGCTCTGCCCTTTGATTTTTTTAAAAAATGCATATAATAACTGTACGACGAATAACATGATTCAACATTGAATCATTTTCTTGCCATTTATCACAGCACCATTACTTCACCAATCAAAGATCATGCAATACACTGACGTCCTCTATCTTTCCCTTATATTTTCAACACTGTCCAGGCTAAGAGAAATCATTTCATTCCATCTCTAAAATAGAACAAAAATCAGAGAACAAGAAAGGACAACCGAGAGAGATGTTGAAGGAGAAAGGAGACTTTTGGAGATTCTTAAATTGATGCTTCACGAGAGCCTTTGAAACGAAATCGGGTCATAGCTAGGATGACTCCCACATGAACTCTAGGATATGAAATTCAATAGGTCAAGACTAGGACAACTAGCTAGATATGGTAATTTGTTTACCATCTGAACTCTCACCTATTTTAAGGACATATTCCTAGAATGTTGAACATGTGATCTTCCGGTTTTGAAAGCACAGGGCTAATGGATCCTAGGATATGGACCCGATTAACTATAAATATGAGAGAATCAAATACATTTATGTGAGATGTCATTTTGTTCGAATGATTATTTTTGAATGATCTATAGCCATGAAGAAGATTTTTGCTTCGGAAAATCCGGTAGACTTGATGAAAAACTTGTGATAGTTACGAAGTTCAAGCATTTTCCTGGGCCCTGGACACATTTTTGGCATTTACCGTACATGAGAGTCCTTCATGGTTATGGCAAAGATGGCTTGAATTTACTTCCATTTTCTCCATAGTGCCTCCTGTTATTTTATCCATTACACCATTTGTATCTACTACTTACCACAACTTCTCTATATTATCCACTTACTCCACTCCTTACAATTCAGCTGACTGATCATCTATATTGAGTAGCAAAGAAGAGATTTGGAGTGGTGAGTGAATTCATATCTTATTGAGTGTGTTTTGGGATTATGACGTTTGTATTTTGAGAGCTTCTCTTGTAAATTTTTTCGACATGTTAAATACATATTCTTCCTTTTTTGGCCTTGGCTATGCATTGAGCTGAATCACGTAAATTGTTGTGTAATTGTCTTTTGAATTATTTTCAATTTGTTGTTCATTTTACTCTTTAACTGTTTTGGTGTGAGTGATTTTTTTTTTCACCTACCAGATTATATGTCAGGTAATTCATATCAGTTGATGAAAAATCCTTGGATTGGTTGTGGTACTTTTCAGTAGTTTTAATTTCACAGGATTTGGTCAAACTTGAGAAAAGTGCAGAGCTTTCCCAGGATCAATTGTTCATTTACTCTGGATTCTCTTTTATAGTCGCGCTGTTATTTGGATGTTTCCTTCTTTTTATTGTGTATATTCAGATATTCTTTATTTAGTTGGTGAATCATTGGAGTTGATGAAGTTATGTTAGAAAATGAAAATGTAGATAAAGCTTTGTCCTAAAAAAATAAAGGAAAAATTTAAGGTTTAATGTGCTCCTATTTAATATTTCCAGTAATCTTGGTAAAAGATATGTGGTTTCCCTTATCGTCTAGTTCCTTGAAGAAAAGGTGGCAAATAGAATTTGCTCGAGAGAGATGGTAGAACCAGTGATGGCTATACATTATGACCTTTCCAGATGGCTCTTCTTAATCCTACACTGTTCTTCTATAGCATCTATCTAATCTTTCGAGTTAAAATATATTCAAGCTGATGTGGCTTCACTACTGTTGTGTAGGAAGCTTTATCTGAGGATAGCTTACCTTGATTTCTCTAACATTTTGGGTCTTATGTCTATGTAACCTTGCTCTGTTAAAATATAGATAATGACAGTCGAATATTGCAGGTTTTGGATCCTGTATAGAGCCAAGCAGGATGGTCCGGTAGTATTGGTATGCATGATATAATTTCTCCTCAAATTTCATATGAGATATAGTGTGATTCGTTTCAGTTAGAACTCCATGGCGATTTACTGGCAAAATATGTATGCATTTAGGGTTGGAGGCATCCATGGGAAGGTCATGATGATCACTCACACAGTCATGGAGATGGTCATCACTAGGTAGCTTTTATGGCTGCTTCTTGTGCTTCAGATTGCTTACTTGCAGCATGGATATTGTAAAATTTACTCCTTCTATCCCTATTATTTATATGTCAGTTTATTTTTCTTGTCCCTAATTATAAGTCATTATTGATAAGTTTAACAGATATTTTATTCATTTTTCTCAATATTACTCATTCTCCTTATAAAATATTTTTCTCTTCCTATAAAAATATTTTGAGAAAAAAAAACCTTAATATTGACAAAATAATTACAAATGGCTTATAAATAAGAACAGATCATACGGAGTATTATTCATAGTTACAAAGCTGATGAGTGACTTTTTGCATGAATAAAATTTGGGAAGTTATTTATTTGAATTCGGTTAAGAATTCTATCATTTTATTTGTTGATTGATTGCCATCTTAGGTGGTGATCTGTTTTCTGCAGGCAAAGAGTAGAGTAGACCGAAAGGTGCATATGATCTGGCTACGAGGTCATTCTTCTTAATGTTTCTGATCCAATAAAAGGTGATGATGACCTTTGATTTGTGGAAAGATCTTGTTTTCCCCTCGAAAGTGTTTCTTTCCAGGAGCTAATTTTGAATGTCTGCCTTGTGTTTTGTGCATTCTCAACCCAATCAAGAATGTTATATTTTAGAATTTTGTGATTTTAATTAGGTATGTCAACATAAATTCTCGCAAGGGTCGGGTCGATATTTTTGCTGTTAAAGTTAATTTAATATTCCTTCTAATGTCTTATTTTTTATATTAATTAAAATTTTACGCTAGGAAAAAATTAATATTATAATGTTACAATATTTTTTTTGTTTAAAAAAAACCCCTCGTATTAGTGCATGCTTAATTAAAAGGAATAGTTTGAAACCCTAAAAATGTATTATAACCCTATTATGCGTTAACTGAGCTGATGCCTAACTTGATACATTTAACTTTTACAGTGATCCTCGTGTTTATGACGAAACATTGTTGAATTCTTTATGTTTAGCTAGGCCTTAACCATTTATATCATGACATTGTGGAACTGAAAAAACGCTTGAGCTGCTTCTTATTAAAATCCCCAACGACAATTTCGTATAAATAGAGCCAAGGTTTTGGCCAGCCAGAGTTGGATGTTATCCCCTGGGTTTCTTTAGAATTTTTTAGAGGAAGAAGCGGAATTACAAAGGATGAAATGAAAAGTGATTCTTACGATTACGCCCAACAGCCCCACTTGAGCAATTTACTTGCTTGAGACTCGCACAAGATGCACTGTTGCTGACAAAATTGACACTTCCGGTCGGATGAATGGACGACTTACTAATTTGAAACAGAGATTGAACATGCAAGTGCTGACCTAAAAGAAAACCCCCCAAGATAGACAATGAGACAAAGGAGAGCATTTAGACAATTAACTTTGAGACCTTTGCTGAACATCTATTTTGGACGAACCATAGGAACATCATTACTTTACTTTGGACCAGAGTCGTTCTCCACGTCTGTGTAAGGGATTGCTGAGACTCTTATTTTCCTCCTCTAGATAAGTGAGCCCCCCCCCCCCCCCCTTGCATTAACTCCTTTCAATTCTTTTTTTCTTATAGGAAATTTAAAAAATACCAGCCACATAATTAGACCATGTCCCTGAGATTTGATAAAAGAAAGGTGCATTAGCGGTTAATAAGTTGTAGTTTGATATAATGTTTACGCTCTCCTACAATTGTATCTCTTGTTTAAAGAGCTGTAGTACTGCTAGGCCGACCTTTATCAAATCTCGCCCCTAGGAGACCGAAGAGAGTTTCCTATCCTCAGATTGAGCAGAGAAGATAAGCTTCAATCCCCTAAGGCAAGAAAAGAAGGAAGCTTTTGATCAAGCAAGTAATCCAGGGTGGGGGGGGAGGACAAAAAGCTCTTTACTTTAAGAGGCCTCTCGCAAATGTGAAAATCAGGTAATCGACGAACCATGGGAACATCATTAGAGTTTTCTAATGTGGGAAGAGAAAAAGAGAGGCGTCCCTAAGCTTTCCAGCTCACTAGTAAGTGAGAGGTTATTTATAGAATTGCTCGTCTTTCTCCAGAGCGTTTCGCCAGAGATCTTTTTTTTGGAAAGATGCCACTTGAATAGAGATAGTGTAGGCTCACTCACTCATGGGCTAGTACCGCAAACAGTAAATTATATCATATTAGTATCAATCCCCACCTACGTCTGTAAAAACTTATTCCCCCCCCGGCCGCCCCGCGACATTATTCGGAATTTAGCTCTGACTTCCCTTGCCCATCCCTTTTCTTTTCGAATGATTCAAGGTAGTTGATTTTCACACTCTCTGTAGAGTGTAGACCCATCCGCCGCCCTGGACTGGAGAAGGGGCGCGGCGATACCATATTAAACGAAAAACAAATTAACGTTCCCCGATTTTTTGGCTTAATTGATTGGATACCCGATCACCATAATCTTTCCTATCAGCTGCTTCTACAACGATAGGCATTAAGGCAAGATTAGTTCCTCAAATCTCACTGCACTGACAATTGAAAATGGCATTTCCACGGCCTGCGACAATGGTCACCTGTTATGGATGCGAGAAAATTTTAGAAAAATTTGCCTAATCACTTAAAATTTTATAAAAATAATAATAAAATTGGTATAAAAAAATATCGAAATGTCTTCTGAAACCATAATGGTGCTTTTTGTTGCCTCAAAATTATTTTATTAGACTAGGTCTTTTTTACAATCATGAACTTTTTCTACTGTTGAATAACATAACATTTTTTATGTCAATTTTTATGGATATTTTTAATTTTAAATAATTAAACAAATTTATCCTTGAAATTTTCTCAGGGGATAGATATATGACCATTGTCGTTGAAAATAAACATCCAACAACGTTTATACCCCAAGAGTGACATTTTTGTTAAAAGCCATTTAACTAAAAAGTGGGAAAAAGAAGAACAGGATCGTTATATTGTATAATGTGTTAGTAATTATTGTTAATGAATAGTAATTGAAGAATAATCAAAGAATATCAATTAGTCGTCGTTACACCAACTTTCAGCTGAACATTCTAGCTAGTCTGCAGTTGAAAAGACAAAATTAGGCCAGCCAGCGGGACCGGCAATCCCTCTAATAATTGGTTGCCGCTATAATCAATCTAGAACTGGCTGTTAATGTCTCCTCCTCCTCCGCCGCCTCCCAGCAGCCAGTCTTAGTTGGTGAGTATATTAAGCAAGGAAACTCTGGTTCGAATTAAACGTCTAAAAATGCTTTCTAACTCTTCTTCAAGATCTTCAATGGCTATCTCCACCTCTTCCAATCTCTTGGTAGCACCTTGCAATACAACCGCATCGCATTTCTCCCACGAACTCAAGCTGTTCACTCTACTTAACCTCGACTCGAAGAACCCTAATTTGTAGCTGGGTTTTCCTTTTCTGTCCTCATTTGGACTTGGCATGGACATGAGTGATATCAAGGACTGCACTATGGACATGGTTCTAATCCTCACTTCTCTCAGGACATTGATGACAACGTTAAGGATCACATCCTGGTTTATGGACATGAGATCATCATCATCATCATCATAGTGGGATGGTGAATAATTAGTAGTATTAATTAATACGCATTTGTTCTTTATCCCTTTCAGTGATTCCAGCCTCTTCAACATGGCTTTCTTCAACTTCTTCCTTTGGATACTGAAACCAGCAAATTTGTTTCCTGGAGGGGCGGCGGCGGCGGCGGATGAGGCCATCTGATCCCCGGCGCTGACTCGTCGAAACTTTGACTGGAGGTCTTGGAGATGATCCTTGACAAGCAAGAGAACATCTTTAGTATTGCCGCATGATTCCAAGATTCTTAACGATGCTTCGGAAATCTCATGAACCCATTTTTCTTTAGCGATTGTTTTCTTGATTATTGGTGAGTGAAGCAAATCGTTAGCAGAATCGTGCAAGTCCCTCAAGGCATCGAAGTTGGGGCGTGCCATTTCAATAACGTCGTTGTTTCTTGATCTTTTAGGAAAAATGTAACACCCAAGAAAGAGGATCAGCTGATTGGTTTTGTTGGAGATTATTAAGATTTTGCTCAATTTATTGCTTTATATAAACGTACTTGTTCAAGGTTATAAGAGGACAATACAGCATTTTTTTTTTATTAGATTTGATCTTGAGGATAAGTACAGGAAGCATCCTTTTTTGTACGGACATGTTGAATGGTAATTGGCGACAGCTAAAGGATCGAATGTTGTCTGAATGAAGCTTCCAATATTATGCAGAAGATAGAAAACCACGAGACGGAAATGGAATTGCTGGGAAGGTTTGTGAGAAAGAGAAGAGGGCGGAGCATATAATAATAATAATAATAATAATACAATGGATGCACGAGAGCCGTGGATTGATTGATGACATGACAGCCTGCGCCATTTGTTTCTCATGCAGACAACATGTTGCTAAGAGTGATTAAACAAGGAGACAAATTAAATTGAGAGCTTATTATCAATAATGTGACAGGTAAGAATGTGGGCTTAATTAGGGTTTAGGACCAACCCAAATGATAAAATGTTAGTTATAAAATATAAATTATATATATTGAGGGTGGTATATGTTTTTAATTATTGTGATTATTATCTTATTTTTTTGTCTCTCTCTCTATTCTCATCACAAGTGTCTCCGTACTTTTGTTATGACCAAACTCTTCGTAAATTTAATAACAATATGATTTATTCCACAATTTTTTTTTTTGGGGGGTTGATAGATCATTAATATTTATTTTTAACTTTATAAATCTTCAAACTATTTTTAAATTACAGAAAAGTCCTTTTGATATGAAAAATATATTAACTTTATTGCTGTTTTTAATTATTTTAAAAGTCGCGGTGGTTCCTGTACACCCGCTAAGTTTTTTCTCAAATATTTATTTTTAAATTTCAAACAAACATTGTCATAATAATGTTAGGGAGCACATTTTATGAGATAAGTTTTTAATACTTAAAATTAATTGTAAATTATTAATAAAAGATAAAATCTTTTATAAAAAATTATTTTTATAAATATTTTTTATAAACTAAATTTTAAAAAGAGGAAGTGTTTTAAAAAACCTAAAGCATAAACTAAATTTTAAAAAATAATTTATTACGCTATGAGGAAGTGTTTGTGTGCTGCTCGCAAGGAGTCGTTGGTGTATGAACTTTCTAGTTTCTACTCAGAGGAAGTGTGAGCAATGTTTCCCTACTCGGATTTTGCTTCTTCAAGAACTCACCCAACATACTCCCTTCATCATTTTTATAAATTATTTGAATTAACATTTCTTGTCATCACAAATTATATAAGTTATTATTATTAATTTATTAAATATTTAAATGTATTTTTCTTTCATTACAAATATATAAGTTATCTCTCTCCTTCCAAAACTCTCATAAAGGACATTTCAGAAAAAAAAAATCATTTTAATTTTATAAAATAACAACTTATAAATAATAAAATAATTAAAGTAGAGTATTACTTAAACAAATAAATAATTTTAAGTAATAGAACAACCTCGCTTATAAAAGTCGTAGTCATGTGGGTTAAAAAAGGTGCATTAACTGATACGTACATGTAAAAATTAATACTAATATATAGTATCGCCATCTTAGTCTTGCATCAATAGTTTTTTAACACACACGGATGGTACTGCAATATCTCACGAACCAAGAATCTAAGACAAATTACAACTGTAGATAGTATGCAGGGCCGATTGTTTCTGCATTGGGAGTCATAGTGAACGATTTCGAAGCTTCCAAGAAATTCCGATTTAGATCTTGTTTCCTCTGCCTTCTGTGTCCTCATAGGTTTTGATTAACAACGTTATTATTATTTTTTGTTGTTGTTGTCTGTCTTTCACTTAATTAAGATGCATGTAATATTTATCCAATTCTATATATGTCAAGATTCAAAAATGAAAAGCGTCGGTGATGGGGCTTGATCATATAAATTTCTAAACTTCTATTCATTCACAAAGTTGAATTTGGTTATCAAATTTTGTGAATTATTAAAACTTTTCGATTTAAAAATTATAAGGGTACTTATTTAACATAAAAAATTAAAATATTTATGACATCTAAATATAAATAATATGAAAATAAAAGGATTTTTAAAAAAAATCACACAAAAAATTACAAGATCAAATTAAAAAAATACACGTAAAAAGGTAAGGTCAAATAACTTTTATGTAAAATGGATAATCACAAAAAATAAAAAATTTAATTCTTGAAATTGATAAAGTAAAACAATTAATCACTCAAGTTTTTTACGATTGACTTGTGGGCAATAAATGAAAAAAAATCTCAATTAACAAAGCAAAAGAGTATAGTTTTTTTTTTCCTTTTGAAAAAAAAAAAAACCTTTTTACATAGTGTAATTTAGTTAAAAAATAGGGGGCCATTTATACACAATTAAGTGTGTATGTACCTTTTTTAGGGAATAAGTATATATATAAATATATATATATATATATATATATATATGTGTGTGTGTCTACTTTTTTTAGGGAATATATAGATTTGACTAATAAAATAATAAGTTATTGATTCAACGTGGAATTAGTCATTTATGAGTTAAATTCTTGGATGCATGATATTTGGTTGATTCAATATGAAAAATAGGGTCTCATCATTTTAAAATGAAAAATTCTATACGAACTGCTGTTCCCGAATATCTTGATTCAAGGACAAAGAATTTCCTAAAAGACCATTGATGTAAATTTATTATGTTATTTTTTCTTTAATTGAAATTAAATGTTTTTTTTTTTTACAAGTAGTGTCTTGACTTCTCTCACTCGCACCCAACTGTTTCTGAAGTATATAGTAAGATCGAGTTGAATTCACCACTTGAATTATATAAGTCTTACCTCCAAACCATTCGACCATGCTTTTGATATAAATTAAATATATTTATCTCCATTTTAAATTGTTTGAAATTGAATGTCTTATTTTTTAAAAATTATTTAAAATTTTATAAAAAATTTACAAGGGCTATATTTTGAGAATTAATATTTTTCTTTAATGTACTGAAATTAAAATAAGTTATTTAATTTTTACATAGGAATAAAATTTTCATATCACAAAGACTGAACTTGGCCACTCAAGTGAGGATTGAGAAGCACAACAGAGGCGAAGTACGAAAAAGTTCCACTATAAACGATTACCTTCTTATCTCAATCATTAATAACTTCAGGGCTCGGCCTTGCAATGCCATGATGGGCCAAGTTCAACAATTTAAAGGACTTGGCCCAAAGTTTTAGATTGACAAAATTATGAAATGAATATAAAGAACGAACATTTTAAGAAAAGGAAAATAAAAAATATTAAATCCAAAAATAAAAGTTTTAAAAAGCCATAACATTAATACCAAAGACACAAAATTTTGAATATTCCCTTTAAAAAAAATTCAAGAAAAGAAAACATTTGCAAACCATATGTTGTTAACATCTTGAGGGCATTGTTGTTATGAAAATTAAATAATTAAATTGGCATATTTACAAATTAAGCAATGAAATTGTTAAAAAAAAATGTGATTAAATTGCTGATAATTCCCTTCATTTCAAATTCTATACAGTTAATCTTTTAAAGGCAAAAATTAAGTCAACTTTTAGAAGAAAAAAAATAGATCAAGTACTTTTACAATTTAGTTTATGCTTTAGGTTTATTTTATAAAATATATCTAAAAAAACTTTTTATAAAAGAATTTAGTTTTCGTTAAAAAAATATAATTGATTTTTGTTAACTTTGATCTTTAAAAAATTTAACAGATCCATTTCATAATTTGAAATATGTAGCATTCTATAATATTATTATATATATATTGGTGAATCCCACAAAATAAAAGCCCCTTAAGCTCTTGCCCCCTATGTTACTCGGAGGTTTTAAATCTAGGGACAATAGGACTCAAGAAGAGCATACTTTTAACCTTGCAAGCAACAAGTCAATCCTTTTACTTGATAGAATTCGAAGTCACACCCTATGTATATAAATGAGACTAATATTATATCAATTCTTACAAAATTTACCTTTGAGCTATGCCTGGGGGTTATCATACATATATATATATTTATATATATGAGAATAATTTATAAATATTTATTTATAAAAAATCTTATATATTTTTAATGTTTTCCCTCCAAAATTAATTTAAAGGGAAAAAAATTTGAAAAGAAAAGGTAGCTTTCTGCCTTTCTGGCTGTGGGTGGCAGTAGGAGGACCATCACTTGTCAAATGATAGTGCCACTTGTAAATGCAGATTCTCAAATTATCTCTCTATGAATTGAAACAACGTATTGCAGATGAACTCCTAAGCAGTGGGAAAACGAGAATCCACAATCAGTTGACCCAATATTGCGCCACGACCTAATTTCCTCTCTCTGTCTGACACTTACATGGTGTTCTTTTTGATGTTTTTAAAATTAGACTGGAAGCCAAATAAGATTGATAGAGGTGTCAGGTGATATATTAATAGAAGGTATATATTAATTTTATAATATAATAATAATATTCAAATCAAGGTTTTAACAAAATATATATCATATTAACAAATTATTTATAAAAAAAATTAAATAATTAAAAGAATTAATTTATATTGTTCTAAGCATGATCATCTTCAGTGTTGGTAAAGTTCAATGATTATAGATATTTATTTTTATTTTTAGTAATAAAATGAAGTATATTTTGAGTAATATTGTTCATTTTTAAGATAATTAAATGAGTATAACTATAATTTCATTGGGGAATGATCATCTAAATAGGTAAAATCCTCATTTTAGTATTATAACATTTTTTATTTAGCTGTGTATTTCCATAACTTTTATTTTATCTTTTTGGATCCTATAACTTTTTTTCGTGTAACCAAATAAGTCATTTTCGCCTGTTTTTTTTTTTATTTTCAAACCAAATAAACCATTTCTTTTCAAGCATGTTCACTGTATCAAACAATTATAATCAATTTAAATAAAAAATCTAACCCATTTTTCATTTACATCTCTAGTTGTGATAAAAAAGTGTTGATCAAAATCGGATTATAAATGAAGATAAGGCTGAATTTTTTTAATTTAAATTGATTAGAAGAGGTTGATACAGTGAACATATTAAAATACCCTTATGGATTGAAAAAAAAAATGGTTTAATTTGTCTTTAAAAAAAAAGAGGTGAAAAGTTACAAGAGAAAATGTTGTAGGATCCAAAAAGATAAAATAAAAGTTGTGAACCTATATGACTAAATAAAAAAATTACACTACTAAAATGAGGATTTTGCGATCTAAATATTAAATATAATTGAAAGGTTCTCTTAAAATTTTTGATTAATTTGACTCTATTTTTAATTTTTTTAAAAACAACTGTAGGTTTAATATTAAACCGCTTGGTTCATTCTGATATGGTATTTAGAGAACAATTTTAGTGAAAAATAGTTGAATACTTTTACTCGTTCACCATTGTCCGGAAAGAATGGTGAAACAGTAAGTTGGGACCTTTTGTATGGGTTGATTGAAAAAGGAGCTTTTTCTGAGTGCGTTTATTATTATTTTTGACAAAAATGTCCTTTTTACTCTTATAATAATTTTTATTTAATTATGTATATTTATAATTTTTATTTTATCTTTAATATCCTGTAATATTTTTGTGTAATTAGATAAATCATTTTCACATATTTTTTATATTTTCATACGAAATAAACTATTTCTTTTTTAACCTTTGGTATTTTAGTCCGTTCACTGTATCAAACACCTATAATTGATTTAAATTATAAAAAATCTAATCCAATTTTCATTTACATCTCTAGTCAAGATAAAAAAAAATGTTAAAAGTGTTGATTAAAATCGGGTTGTAAATGAAGATAGGATTGAATTTTTTTAATTTATATCTTTTAGAAGAGATTGATATAGTGAACATATTAAAATACTCTTAAAGATTGAAAAAAATGATTTAATTTGTCTGAAAATACAAAAAAACAGATCAAGATGACTTATCTTGTTACACAAAAAAAAGTTATAGGATTCAAAAAGATAAAACAAAAGTTATGAACATACACGATAAAATAAAAAATATTATAGTACTAAAAAAGGGGTTTTACCTATTTTTTCTGAAGTCAGATTATTTCTGAATGCATTATCTTTGAAAGTAAGTTTACGTGTTTATTTTTAAGTTAGGTTATTTTGTGTTTGATTGCAATAGATGTTAAAGTAACTTTTTGATGTAGGAAGTTGTTTCTACTATATATATATAATGTTATGGATTGCTACAAATATATAATGTTATAGATTGTTACGAAACTCACTTTATAGAATATTCTGAATTAAGTTTTTAAGGATTAACCGTTAAGTTATCAAATAAGAAAATATAAATTCTTTTACAAAAAAAAATTTTTATAAATATATTTTATAAACTAACCTTAAAAGGATACATTAAACCTTAGGGAGTAATTGATTATATTATATTTTATTTTATTTTAAAAGACAATTGATTGTTAAATTTTACATTTCGAGATTTAATTGAAACACTATATAAAGTGTACTCCGTAATACTTTATAACATTTTCGTATATATATATATATATATATATATACATATATATATATTTATCTCATGTTACTTTAAAAAAATGATTTATTGCATAGGTTATAATATACGTATTATTAACATTTACTATGTTTGGGTTCTTGATCCCAGGCGTTAAGAAAGAAAATGTTAAAGCAAAAGGGGGAAATAAAAACAGAAAGGAAAGAAGAGATTAAGAAAAAAAGAAATACAGAAATAAAAAAAGCTACACCGTCTGTCTAGAATTCTGTCTAGAATTGAATATCTCATTTTTCATCTTGAATTGTTCATAATTGAATGTTCCTTTTCCTAATTTAGTTAAACTTTTATTAAATAATTAATCAAACTTTTTTTAAATATGGTTATAAATCAAAATGTGACATTCAATTTTAGATATGGGAGTTAAAAATTTGGTTAGACGAAGTGAAAGTAGTAAGTGTGTGTGTTTTTGTGGTTTTTTTTCAAGAAGTTTTTTGACTTAAAAAATAAGAGCATTGCTTTTGTTTTTATTTTTATTGAAAACTGTTTTGTAAAGCAATTTTATAGAACTGTTTTATGAAGCAAAGGAACAAAAAAAAAAAAAATTTTGTCAAAATTTTTTTTTATAAAAAAAATTTGTGTTAATTTAGGAATTTTTTAAATTGTTCTTGATTTCTTAAAAAAAATTGCTTCAATATATAATCCCTAAAAAAGTTTTATACAAACATGTGTCAAAGGGATATTAAAAAACAGGTTAGAAAATCTAATAATTTATGAATTGAAATAAATTTATTAATAATATTATTAATTTTAAATAAAAATAAATAATATATTATTTCATGCTAAAAAAATTTTACAAGAGAAAATATAAAATCTATGAAATACAAAAAAGTAATTTATTTTCAGAATGTTTTTAAAAAATCATAATAATAAAATAAAATATTTGAAAAAACTTTTATAAAACAAAAATCTATTACTTTTTTTAATAAAATAAAAAATAATTTTTTTTAAAAATCACAATAATAAAAGTTAAAAAAATAATTTTTTGTAACAATGGATGATCTTTAATAATTTTAGCATTAAATTTATACCAAGAAATTATTATTATTTTTTGGAAAAGAAAACAAAAAACATCTAAAAGTTGTTGTCTAAAAGTTTTTTTCTGAAAAAAAAAAAAAAAGATTAAGACAATTGTTATGTAAAACTGTTTTTCAAATATTTTGTAAAAGGAAAAAACTATCCTGAAAACTGTAACCAAACAATCTCTATTTTTTTTTTCTAGATTGAATTTTTTTAAAAAATTCAATTAAATAGATATTTGCAATTAAAAATTCAATCAAATTCAACAACTGTAAAACTTTTTTGTAATTTTGAAATTTTAGGGAATCCACTACTAGAAAATAGGCCTTTTTTGACAAATCAATCAAAAATTTTATGATTTTGAAGGATTTTTTTATCAAAGACATTGTCATTTTGGACATCATAACATATAGGTATTTTAGACTGAAATTTTTCTTAAAAAAAATTATTTTTTGACAAAATAATATGGACCAAGAATTCATTATTTTATTATTTAATTTCTTAAGGTGTAATAATTTTATGACATATTTTTGACAAATTTTTTTTACGAATATTGATTTGTCAATAAGTTTTTAATTCTATTTATAATTTTATATATTTAGAATTTAATTTAATTAATTTTTTTTAAAAAAAAACTTATATTAATGATTAAATTAATACAAAATAAAATATAATTAATGACAAAATCAACGGTTATTTACATTCTACAAAAGTAATAGTATGTGTATTTATATAATAAACAAAATTTACTTATAAAAGTTACATGAAGCAATGTGAGGTTTGAAAAATACCAACAATATCATTGACGAAAAGGTATTGGTGATAAAAAAAATCCTTTACTAAAATAGATGTCTATCAAAAGAATTTTAGAAAAAATAAATTTAATTACTTAATTACATATTTTTGATGGCATAATTTGTTTTGTTAAAATTGTTGATTGATGTTCACTTTTTGTACAAAATTATTGATAAAAATTTATTTTTGTTAATAATCTTTGACAGTTGTACTCATCTAACAAAAAATTCTGTCACAAAATAGTCAAATTCTAGTAATGATCCTTCTATAATCGGCAAGCACATAATTTGGTTATAGAACCCCTAATAACTTATTTGAATTATTCTAAAACATTCTATATTAAAAATGATATTGAACTAAATAAATTCACTGACAAAATGGAAAATAATTCATTTTTCAAAAACAAAAGAAGATTTTACACTAAAAATATTTTCTTCAAAAATTTATTTTACATCCAAATAAATATTGCACCCTTATTTTTTAAGTCAAAATCATTAGTACTTAGTAGATCATGACTATGTTTGATTACTCCTTCAATCAAAGGCCTTTTTTCATATAGAAGCATTTGAACAACTGTTTTCAAATTTATCTACTTTTGTTCAAAATTTTAAAATTACTCAATCGATTATTTACTTTTCATCTACATTCATTTTGACTTTTAAATTTGAAATGAACATAATTTTTGAGCTAGTTGCACTAAAACTAGCTAAAAATATTGAACCGGTTTCAATGCAACTAGCTCAATGTTTGAGTGAGTGAAACCGATTCAAAGTGAAATCCGTTTAAGTTTTGAGCTAGTTTCACAGAAACCAACTCAAAATGAAATCGATTCAAATTGAGATGGTGCAAGATGTCTTCTCCAACTCTCATACCTCTATTTTCACAATTTTTGATAACTATTTTCATTCCAAACCAATCCAAAGAAGCCCCAAAATAACAATTTATGTATAAATGAGTAAAAAAAAAAAATTTAATTTTTCACAACTCATAAACATCCAAACATTCAAATGACTAGATGCAGTCTTAATAAAGAAAGATCGAAACATCTAGATTGACTAAATTTAATTTTAATAACAAATATTGAACCAACAAATAATAACATCAGTGAAATTATACTATTTTTTGAATAAAAATAATGTTTAGATGTAAAAATAGATATCGTTAATATTCAATGATTTTCTTAAATAATAGATATATCTAATAATGAACCATTCAAATGACTAAAATTTTTGTAATTGCTTCTCATGGGAATATATATGGAGGAATGAACCGGTGAACGGCAAAGTTAGGAGTCACGTGAAGAAGCATTCGGATTTGTCATCTCCTCCTTCCCAATTATAAATAATGATATCACTATAAAGGAACAAGAAGCATCATGATGAGGTCCACGAAAAAGAGATTTTTTTTATTATGGGAACTACTTCTTTAGTCCATATGATGTATGCACTTGAAGAATTTTCGGGTGTCTTTTGTCCCCGCTTGAGATTGGAATGTGCCCACAACAGCCTACGTAGAAGAGAAAGTCAAAAAGATCACTACATCTTCGTTGAATTTCATATTAAATACTCCGTCGGTTTGAGTTTTTTTTTATAAATAGTATTTGAGACAGATTTATATATATATATTTTAATTATATCTTATTAATAATTAGAAATTTATTAAAATTAAAATATGTAATATAATCACGTTAATTATGAATTTGAAATTAAAAATTTAATATTTAAATTGACAATTAAAAATGAGTGAGAATTTTTATTACTAATTTATCTTTTTTATTAATTTAAATAATAGTATTGGTTTTATGTAAGTAAATATAAATTATTAAATTAAGGAGATTGTTAATAATATTTTATATTCTAAAATTTTTTTAAAAAATCAAATTGAGATATTTAATTTGGGGTAAAAGAAATATATATATATAAATATATATATATTGTTATATAGCCTACCGTCTAAGGTTTTAGAATTGTCAACTATATATTTATACAAGGAAATTTTGATGAATTGTCACAATAGTGGCCAAAAGTTGAGTCACTAATAAATTCTTCTTTTCTCTTGTAAAGCAACATCAGAACAGAGCAAAAGCCAGAAAAAAAGGAGACTCTAAGGTCCCACATTACCGACTAAAATTCATTAGCGTCATAATCACATCAACTTAGTTTCTATAAAATAATTATCTTATTATGAACTTATTGAAAGGTCGACCATACATGAATGCTTTGGTCAAATTAGTGTATTAAAATTGCAGCTGAAAAATAAGAATTAGTTTTTTCAAAAGAGAAAAAATCGTTCACGGTATATATTATTTTCCACAAAATATAATATTTGTTTTTCTATCCACGAATGGTGCTTTCAGAGTATCGTTTCTAAGTTGTGCATATATATATATATATATATATTTATATAAAAATATTACAGAGTAGTGTTTTTATTATGTATCTGACTATTAAAGTTAAAGAATTTTTTTTTAAAAAAGAATAAAATAAAAGAATTTTTTTATAGAATATACCTAAAAATTTTGTTTATAAAAGAATTTTTTTAAAGAAAAAAATTAAAGTTGACCGTTAAATATTTAATTAAAGCACACCATAATGTGTACTCTATAACATTTTATAGTAATATATATGTGTCTATATATATATATATATATATATTATGGTAGGAATCGAAGCTTAACATCAGGCGAGATTCTATGTATGATCATGAAAAAATATATAGAAGTCTACCATATAAGATAAGTTTCGAACCCACTATATATATATATGTATGTTATCAATGTATAAAATATAAAGTAATTCCTTTTTCTTGTTAGATGTAAGAATGCAATGGTTTAAAAGCATGTATCTAATTAATTACTAATTGTATTTGGTTTAATAAAATATATAAGAAAAATATGAGTTTCGAGATATAAACGAGTAGTTTATCGGTCAATATTCAATAACGATTCTAAAATGAATATCTCAAGTTTACAATAAATTCTTTAATTATATTCTCATAAACCGTTCTATAATTATATATATTTTCAAAGTGTGACTAGAGTATTATAGTTTAACTTAAACTTGTAAAAAATATGAAATTTTCTATTCTATTTAATTTGGATTTAAAACTCTATTCCGAAGTAGTGTTTTAGTACTAGAATTTTAGTGGTACAAGAAATAAAAATTCACTAGCTAGTGTATGATCTTAATTTTTTTAAAAAAATATATTTTTATGTGTCTGGGGTTAATTTTGTATAAAAGAAGGAAAAAGAGTCGGAGGATTCGAAACGGGGCTTCGTCATAATATAACAAGAGGATAAGGGAAGCGTTGGGTTTCTGCATTGTGGACATACCATAACGTAGGATCTCAATGTGCAAAGGGTCCCACTTCGCCCCATTTAGCAGGAAAGGAAAGGATCAGATTGCAACTTGGGAATAATTTATAAAAGGTCTATTCATCTTATTTTAATAATTATGTGAAGTATTTCAATTTTATTTTGATTTATTGAGTCATTTGATTTGTCATAATCACCCAATTAAATTTTTTAAATTTTTATTTTAATATATTGAACCTTTAATATATTTCAAATCATTTACATAAATTCTTCAAACAATAAACTTGCTATATCTTCTATCTTTTTAATCTTATCTCATCATTGTCTTTACTTATAAAATGGTTTAAAGTAATGTTTTCAATAATCTGACTAAGTATCAAATTGAGTCAAGTTCATGTTTTAATGATCCAATTGTAATTAAATCCTAGTTGAAATGTAATTAAATCATACAATTTTTAATTAAAAATAAACATTATATCCACGGTAGATAATAAATATTTATTTGAAATATATTGTAACATGATAATTTTGAGTGTCTATAAACTTTAATGATTAATAGTTATTTATTATTTTTTAAAATTTATTTTAAGTAAAAAATTATTTTGAAATAAATAAATGAATAAATATACAATTTAACTAAAGTATGACATAATATTAAATTATATTTTATAATTTCTATTGAAATTTGGATGAATTTGTCTCTATTGTGTGATTAAAAAATTTTATGTGAATGATTTGATATAATCAGGAGTTGAATAGGTTAAAATATAAGTTGAAGAACTTAATAGGGTGATTATGACAAATTGATACATAATAAGGTAAAATAAATGTTTAATATATAGCTCAATAGAATTATTATGACAAAATAAGATATTTAATAATTTATTAAACATTTATGAAATCATATTCTTCAATGATAATAATAATAATATTAATATTAAAAAATATTGATTCAATGATTCCACGCAGAGGAAGACTGGAAGAGATTCCACCGCTCGTCCAATCAATATTCTGTTTCTTTAGGGTCCCAAATGTGGATGTTTGTTCCGTCTTTCTCTTATAATGTACCTTGACCTTTAAAGAAAGTGAAAGAAAATACCCTCTCATTAAAGCTCTCTTGACCATATATATCCAATTTCCAAACAAACAATTGAGTCTTTATAGTCTTTACTTGTTCAGCTCCACCTAAAAATACACACACCAAACAGAACACTGCAGAGAGAGAGATGGAGGAGAATGCAGTGATGATGAAGTCAAGATTCAAGAAGGTCTGTGTGTTTTGTGGAAGCAGCTCTGGCAAAAGAAATTGCTACAGAGATGCTGCTCTTGAACTGGGCCAGGAGTTGGTGCGTTTCCCACTACTGCTTAATTCAACCTAGCTAAAAGATTCTTCTTTTCATTTGTTATTATAATTATTATACCCGCCCATATTGAAAGTTTGCTCAATTTAATTTGCCATTTTTTTTTTCTCTGGGCTTAATATGGATGATATAAGAACAATTTCTCGTGGGTTTTGGTTTTGTAACTAATATGGAAGTACTTACATACGCTTAATGAAGGTTGCAAGAAAGCTGGATTTAGTTTACGGTGGGGGAAGCGTTGGTTTAATGGGATTAGTTTCACAGGAGGTTTATAGCGGTGGAAGACATGTCTTGGGGTATATTAATGATCTCTACTTCTTTAATTTCCTTTTGCATTCTTTCTTTTGACTCCTCTATTTATAATCTCTATTTATTTGTTCTTTGAAGTGTCATTCCAAGAACTCTGATGCAGAAGGAGGTGAGTTCATCGATCATGATGATGAGTTCTTGATTTCTTTGATTTGATTACTTCTTCTAGTTGAGTGTGAAAGATGTTTGACGACAGAGAATTCAATGATATATATCATCATCAAATAATAATAACGCGTAAACTAATCCTATCCTATAGTGAGTGAGTTTCTTCTGTTTGTGCATCAGATAACCGGGGAAACAGTTGGGGAGGTACGAGCAGTAGCAAACATGCACCAAAGGAAAGCTGAGATGGCCCGCCAATCAGACTGTTTCATTGCCCTACCAGGTACCCCCACCTCAGGTTCTTCATCCCATACAAATCAAATCAATGTCTTCTAATTAATTTCTTATAATTGCATATTCTATAATTATAACGATTAGGAGCTATGCATGACTATTGAGAACTAGTGATGAAATCTTTATAATAAATTAAATCCTTTTTACTTTAATTAATTTGTTTCAACATTAATGCCATAATCATTAATACATATATAATCGACAGGAGGCTATGGAACCTTGGAAGAGTTATTGGAAGTCATAACTTGGGCCCAACTGGGGATTCACGACAAGCCTGTAAAGTCGCTGCACGTTCTCTTGTATTTTTTTGGTATTTTTTGGCCACTATAGTACTTCTGTTCTGGGAGACCTCTCATTTCATTCTATCTCCCGCACACACATATATTTCTTTTCCCTAAACAGAAAATACTAATAACATTAAAAACCCTTTTTGACCTTGTCTGACCGACATATATATATAATTTTCGTTAGGTTGGTTTGCTTAATGTGGATGGCTATTACAACTATCTCTTAACCTTCATAGACAAAGCAGTCGAAGATGGGTTCATTATGCCCTCACAGCGTCATATTATAGTCTCCGCCTCAAGTGCTAAAGAACTGGTCCAAAAACTTGAGGTACGTACTCATCCGCATGCTTCAACTTGTAGCCACTCATCTCGTATATTCTATATATATTTATATGATTACTCATCCCATCTCAAAAAGTAGCTCCATCATGATTTTTAGTTTGTTGATCAAAGGAGGTTTTTTTTTTTCCTTCGGACATCCGTGGATAGGTATACGATGAGACAAAGGTCCGAGTTTGCCTAGGGTTAAGCTCACTTAGGATTAAAAAAATTATTTTTTTTAATATAAAAATTCATAAAAATTATAAATTAATTTTGGGGGTCCATTTTTCTTTTGTAAGGAGTACGTGCCCCTGCACGATGAAGTGGTGGCTAAGGCACGGTGGGAGGTAGAACAAGTGGAGCTCAACGCATCTTTGCAGACCGAAATAGCTCGTTAGCTAGCTGACAAAAAAGTTGACAAGCTTTTCTTTAACCTCTCCTTCTGGATTCTATCTGCTGAAATAACTGTGATTAATTAGGGTTTCCCAAGTTCAAACTTTTCAGCTGCATACTCCTGAAAAACATTTCAGTTTGGGGTTTATGTATGTACCAAGTGGTTTTGGTCAGTTTTTGCCATTTTTTTGTGAATGGAAAGATGAAGAGGAAGAAGGATGACATTTTAATTCTTTCTTTGCAGTTGAAATATATGTGGTGTACAAGTATTGAAAAGAACAAGCAGGAAAAACAAAATAGAGCAGCAGCCTTTTGATTCTCCATACTTCTGTGCGCATGACTGATTAATTTTCCTGTTTTTTTTTTTTTAAATCTTATTTTTGGTGTGTCTCACGTGTTATTTGTATCTATCAATATTGTCGCTCAAGTTTTCTCTGCAACCCTCTTGTCACCTCTTCGGCGGGGAGTATAATTAATAAGAGTTCCAAATATAACTAAAGTTAATATATATATATATATATATATATACGAAAATACTATTACATGCAATTTTAAATTTCTAATAGTTAAAATTTTTTTATCTCTGCGTTTTCATTCCACCCACTAGAGTTCCTCTAAGGGACAGTATCCATCATTACCTAATAACGAGAACAAAATATATACTAAGTACTTTATTAAAATTATTATTATAAATCTTTTTCGAAAGTGTTTTTTCTCCTGGCATACTAGTTTTATGACTTAATCATTGGAGAATTTAATTTCTATGGGAGCTTTCAGAGATTTTTCCTAAAATTTAAAAAATAACGAACCTCTCTACCTTAGATTTAATCTACAAACATCCTATAGATTTAATTTATAACGATCCTCTAAAGTCTAAAGACTTCTCGCTAAAGCATGCATGACAGAAGCTCCGTCAGACGAGCAAAACAAAACAGGACAATTAGCTTTGTTCATTTGAAGTAAATGACAAAAGTTATTGTGGCTTACAAATATTTATAAAGAAAAAGTAATCCACAATGGATGTCCTTCTTCACAAGCTTTATTTGTTTAAGTGATGAAGTAATTACTGAACTATTTTTGAATCTTGATGAGATCCAATTATTTTTCTCATCTTCTCCTTTGTCTTTATGTAATTAATGCATACTCCATGATCAATACGGAGGTGGCTCGGAAGGAAGTGCCACACCCAGCCCCAAAGTCCGCTTGGGGGGAGGATGGGGGCAAAATAAAGAAATTATAATTTGATAGAGTACCCTGGTAATTAATTTTTGATCAATTCAATAGGGTCTCAACACACCAACACCAACCCAACAAAGAATTTTAAAAAAGAATAATATATATCGTATTGAAAAAGAAGACCAGGAAAAAGAGATAAAAAGCATAGAATAAACTAGCTAGCTCGGAACATATTGGTGGGTTTGGTATGTGGTATACTTATAGTATATTTTTCTCGATAATTTATGAGGCATACACTAAATACACACACCCTTTTTAGCAAAATATTTATAACTGTTACGTGTAAGATAAATATAGATGCATGGTATAAATGCGACCTACATATATGGAGTCTCGCAATGATATATAATGTTAAATACTGTATTTACACAAATTAGGATGCGTTAGTCATTAAATATAATCATTTATCACATAATAAATGCTTCTTACGTAATAATGAGTGTAAGACAATTATAAGACAATAAAAACATCACATAGGAATGTTCCACATAGGTGAAAGATATCATTAACTAACCTGTCTTTTGAGATTTTCTTTGTAAATATGTAAAAAATGCATCTATCAAGATACACCACGTTTAACCTTTCAGTAAATTATCAATTCTACCCGTTCTATAGCATTGGAGGAAAATTGGGACAGCTCCCAGTTTCTCCTGACTTTTTTGACGCGATCATTCACTATGCATAACATTAATTCATACATAGTTTTGCTAAAAGTGAGTGTGAGAGCGACTTCATTCTGAGTCCTGACAGAGAATGGTTGATGAGTGACCGACCTAAAGCTAAATACTCTGTACCTGTCCTCTTATTCAACTCACAAGAAGAGAAGAAGTCCACCCATTCTCTCCTTCTGCCTGGAATTTTCTCCTGTCGTTTCATTTTATGGATGTATACCATCTACCACGTGCTTGAGTTTGTCTTTTGGTGATGCAATTTTTTCAAATTGACGAAAGTAATCACTAGTAATATATTATATTTTGTGAAAAGATAAATATATACTTTGACTTGTTTCGTTGAAATATTAATTAACTGTGATGAGCCTAAATTGTTTTGAAAACAGTGCAGGTGCATATGGAGATTAATTAGGTAACCATTTTTACATTCAATTTGAATCTAGGATTGGTTAACTCCTTTTGGTTCTTGACCTTAATGTAATTCTTCATTTATATTGAAACTAAAGGATGCGAGAGATCAGACAGAAGGAAGAAAATAGATCGAGAGGGGAAAATTCAGATAAACTATTTGTATTAATTGTATTGATTTGATTATATATGTATTATGGACATAATTCTAGACAATTTATGTACACAAAATTGTAGTCGATGCCCTGAATTAAAACATCTGAAGTACTAATGGTTTCGGAGACTGTTGAGGAATGAAACTCTGGTTTTCAGCAAAAGCCTGAAGACAACTTCCAACATCTCTATTAATTCTTGAATGTTGTTGTCCCATTCCCCAAGTTGTTTCAGAAGATTTTTCATTTGGAGAGGATCTTTCTCTTGGCATGGCTTCTTGTTTCTGAGGACGAGAACTAATTCAGCTTCCATTTTCTGAATTCCTAATGTTTTGGTGGAGTGTTCTTCACAAGATGTTCCCTTAGATTGCAATAATTTTGTGACCAAAGAAAACCCTCTTGGTTTTTGCCCATTCAAGAAAGATAGAGCAGACTCTAAGATTGTTAGGCTAACTTGTTGGGCTTCTTTGATCACCCCTTTGTTGGTGCAGTTCTTCGCTGAAATTTTCAACTCTTTGTAGCACTTGGAAATCATTTTATTTATTGTCCTTTTGGAGATCATATATGTATCAACTTCATTGGCTACTTCCCCACATCTTTTTCTTCTCAGGGAGGACTCCAGTTCATGGATGGTTTCCTTCATCTGCGAATAAATGTCCTTGACTGTGCCACAAATGTCCAACAACCTTAGAGATCCATCCAAGATCTCATCTTCCCATTTGTCATTTCTCTCTGGGTAGAAATCATTTCGACTTTGGGAAAGCTGCATCACATCATCCAGAGACTCGTACAAGGTCTTGAGGCCATCCAACTTTTGGTACATTGAAGAGCAGGAGGATGCATTTTCAGATGACCTTAATCTGTCCAATTTCTGCTCAACACTCAGAAGAAGGGGATGAGATGAAGAAGGCAAACTGATGGAACGAGAATGGTTAGAAAGTTTTGAGCTTGCAACAACAGTTTCCATTTTTTTCTTTTAGATGGAAAAGGCAATGAGAGTAATGATTATAAGAAGTTTTAGGCTTGTTGAAAACAGAACTCTTCACAGATGCATATATATGTGAAGAGAAGAAAACAAAAGGAATCTGTCATATCTGTTTTTGGCTGTAATAGTTGATTAAACTTTTCTCCATGTCCGGGTTTTGTCCCTTCGATGCCGGATCAGAGAATTTGATCCGATCCAGCTCAAGAGATCGCTCCTCTCTGCATATGAGCTAAATTATCGAAACAACCACCAATCGATTTCATTTCAACACCAACTCCAACTCCAACTCCAGGAAAGAAGGTGACTGAGTGGAGCAAATCTGAAACATCACATTGTGGAAATGAAAAAAGTCTTCTTCTTGTCAGGCAAAGTGCAAACCGATAGGGAACAAGAGGAATCTTGATACGCTCGTGGGGCTTTTACAAATTCTATTATTGATTAGGTTATTGAAATTTGCGATCACAAATTTTGTTAAAAAAATACTAATATTTGCTGGTAAACAAAAGGAAAAAAAAAAAAAACTTTACTTGATATGGACCAAATCCACGCATGGGATTAGCAATGGCAAACGGGACGGGCTGACCCGCCGACTCGGCTCGCCGGAACCCGCCCTGTCCGCAACCCGTTTGAACAGTAACCAAGCCCACCCGGACCGCCAACCAGCCTAGGAACCGCACGGTTCAATTTTTTCCAAACCCGCCCCGCCCTGTCAACCCGTCCCGACCCGCTTCAACCCGTCCATAACCGACCGGCCCGCCCCGTGCATGGCCCGCCAACTCACCGGGCCAGTATTCGTGTACCATGAACCGGCCCGCCCCGCCCCGTCAACCCGTCCCAGCCCGCCTCGTCTGAATTTGGCAGGTTCCCCAACCCGCCCCGAACCCGCTCGTTTGCCATTGCTAAATGGGATCCATATCATATATAGGGTGCATTTGGGAAGCCCCTTCTCACTTTTAAAGACTAAAAAGATACTCTATTAATCCAGAAGATAAATGATAGAGTTTTATGACATCTTTAATTAGTGATATGATTTATCCTCTCATTCCTCCCTATCTCTCCTTAATGATATGTACTTCTAAACCCTATAAATAGAGCCTTATGTTGATTCATTATTCTCCCCCACAAAGATCAATAATATTCTCTCTTTATAGTCTCTCAATTCTTTACATATATTTGTTATTGTCTTTACAATATTATTTCAATATTGTTGTGTTGACGACTACTACGTGACAATAAATTCACAACACGTTATCAGCACGAGTCTCTGCCACTGAAGTTCTAGAATTTGATCACGACAAAGGAAGAATGAATCTCTACCGTTGAAGTTCAACAGTTTGATCAAGACAAAGGAAGTATTTTTCTATCCCTAAATTCTATGACAAATCTTTCAAAACTTGAATTTTTGGCTCTTGACATCTCTGGAAAGAACTATCTCTCATGGACACTAGATGCTTAAATTCATCTAGATGCAATGGGTCTGGCAGACACCATTGTAGAAAGCAATGCATCAAAATCATAAAATCGTGCAAAAGCTATGATCTTTCTCTGCCATCACCTTCATGAGGATTTAAAGGTGGAATATCTTACCGTGGGAGATCCACTTGTTTTGTGGACAGATCTTAAAGAAAGATTTGACCACCAGAAGATGGTCATTCTACCAAAAGTACGGTATGATTGTATGCATTTACGGTTACAAGATTTTAAATCTGTAAGTGAGTATAATTCCACAATGTTTAAAATTTCCTCTCAATTGAAATGATGAGGAGAGAATATCACTGATGTTGATATGTTAGAGAAAACATTCTCTACTTTCCATGCCTCGAATATTGTCCTGCAGCAACAATATTGAGAGAAGGGTTTCAAGAAATATTCTGAACTAATTTCTTGCCTTCTTGTGGCCAAGCAAAATAACGAGTTATTGATGAAAAATCATGAAGCTTGGTCAGCAGGTTCTACTCCACTCCCTGAAGTGAATGCAGTTAGAACACAACGTCGTGGCCCTAGAAAAGGTCGTGGTCGATCGTGGTCGTGGTCAAGGCTGTGGATATGGACGCGAAAATGGTAGAAATCATCTATATAATTATGGTGATCAGGATAAATCATCCGACACGACAAATAACAAAAATCACCTGAAGTGGTCCAGAAACAATGAGAAAGGAAAACGGAAGGAAATAGATCTTGAAGATCATAAAGATAAATGCTATCGATGCAGTATGCAAGGTCATTGGTCTCGTACCTGTCGTACGGCAAAGCACATTGTGGGAGCTTTATCAAGCATCGATTAAAAAGAAGGATAAAAATGCTGAAGCAAATTTTACTTCCCAAACATCAGTTCTCGATAATGGTGGTGATGATACCATTGTTGATGTAACTCACCTGGATGTGGCCGACTTCTTTGAGCATCTAGAACGAAGAATTGACCATTTGAGTGGTGATGGAAGTGTTCACAAGAAATAAGAATTATATTCAATGTTTTTTTTTTTTTTTTGTAGTTCTTTTAAGTTAAGTTTTATTTTTCTTTATATTTTTTTGTAATAATGTTACATTTCCATTTTTGATAGAACCTTATTTATTTATTTAAGTATTTTGATGTGTTCAGATTTCTCTTATTCCGTATAATGACTCTAAAAGTACTACTAAGGATATTTGCCTCATTGATAGTGGAACTACACACACTATACTTAAAAGCGAGAAATATTTCTCTTGCTTGAATATGGGAGAGACAAACATTTGTACTATAAATGGTAGTGCAAAGCTAATTGAAGGCTCCGGAAGAGCTAGTATTTTACTCCCTGGAAATACAATAATTGCCATCGATAAGGCATTATTTTCTTCAAAATCTAGAAGAAATTTATTGAGTTTTAAGGATATCCGCCGAAATGGATATCATGTTGAAACAATGAAAGAGAATAATTTTGAGTATCTCTGTGTTACTCAAACTGTCTCCGGAAAGAAATCTATCTTAGTGAAACTACCATCTCTTTCTTCCGGACTATATTATACAAAGATTGATACTATTGAAGTGTATCATTTAGTAAACCAAAAGTTTACTGATCCTACTACATTTAGAATTTGGCATGACCGTTTGGGTCACCCAGAATCAATTATGATGCAAAAAATAGTTGAGAATACACATGGCCACCCATTAAAAGTTAAAGGGTTTTGAATAAGTATATATGTGCTGCTTGTTTTCAAGGAAAATTGGTCATTAGACCATCCCAAGCAAAAGTGGGAGCCTAATGTCCAGCATTTCTAGAACGGATTCATGGTGATATATGTGGGTCTATTCACCCACCATGTGGGCAATTTAGACACTTTATGGTATTAATTGATGCATCGACCCGATGGTCACATGTTTGCTTATTATCAACTCACAACCTGACGTTTGTGAGATTACTTGCCCAAATAATTCACCTAAGAGAGCAATTCCCAAATTATCCGATTAAAAGGATCCGTCTAGATAATGCAGCTGAATATTGTTCCATGCCTTTGATACTTATTGCATGTCAATTGGCATTATTGTTGAACATCCTATAGCACATGTTCATACTCAAAATGGTTTAACTGAATCGTTTATTAAGAGATTACAGTTAATCGTTAGACCACTTTTAATGAGAACAAACCTCCCGATATTGGCTTGGGGTCATGCAATTTTGCATGTTGCAGCACTTGTGCGTATTAGACCATCAAGTTATCATGAATTCTCTCCTTTGCAATTAGCTTTTGGCTTTGAGCCAAATATCTCTCATTTAAGAATTTTTGGATATGTGGTGTATGCTCCTATAACACCTAATCAGCGAACTAAAATGGGTCCTCATAGAAAGTTGGGGATATTTGTTTTATATGATTCTCCCTCCATAATAAGGTATCTTGAACCTTTGACAGGAGATGTATTTACTGCAAGATTTGATGATTGCTATTTTGATGAGTCAATGCTCCCCAAATTAGTTGGAGAAAATAAATCGAAAGAAAAAGATCTTGTTTGGATAATATCTTTGAATAATCTAGATCCACGTACAAGCGTGAGTGAACTTGAAGTTCAAAAGATAATTCAATTACAAAAGATAGCAAATCAATTGGAAGATGCTTTTGCCGACTCCACAAGAGTAACAAAATTGCATCTACCAGCTGTAGATGCTCCTATTCAGGTTGAAGTTCCAAAAGAGCAAAATCTAGCACCTATATCTGTTGAATCCAAAACACGCCAGAAGCGTGGTCGACCTCTTGGTTCAAAAGATAGAAATCCTCGAAAGAAAAGAGGATCAAATGATTATATTGAAGAACTTGACAAAATGGACCAAGAGACATTTGATGAAAAGATCCAAAATAATACAGAGATTTCCATAAATTATATAACTTCTGGCAGAAGTTGGAATCGAATGAAAATGACTATGGATAACTCATTTGCTTATAATGTAGCATTTGATGTTCTGAAAGATATTGAGGATCTTGAACCAACATGGGGTAGAAGAATGTCGACATAGAGATGATTGATCAAAATGGAAAGATGCGATTCAATTAGAATTAAATTCGCTTTTGAAATGTGAAGTTTTTGGACCTATAGTCCGAACACCTAAAGATGTAAAGCCCATTGGCTATAAATGGGTATTTGTGTTAAAGTGAAACGAGAATAATGAAGTTGTGAGATATAAGGCACGACTTGTTGCACAAGGTTTTTCGTAAAGACCAGAAATTGATTATGATGAGGCCTATTCACTTGTAGTGGATACAATCACATTTCGATACCTTGTGGGTCTGGCTAAATGAAAATGTTGACATGCATTTGATGGATGTAGTAACTGCTATAATGACATTTTATGAAAATCCCAAAAGGATTCAACATGCCTGTAGCATGTAAATCTAGTTGTCGTGGAGATTATTCTATTAAGTTACAAAAGTCATTGTATGGCTTAAATTTGTCTGGACCTATGTGGTATAATCATCTTAGTGAAAGTTTATTGAAAGAAGGATATAAAAATGATCCAATATGTCCATGTGTCTTAATTAAGAAATATATTTTGGAATTTGTAATACTCGCAGTATATGTTGATGATATCAACCTTATTAGAACTCTGGAAGAGCTCCAAAATACGGTGAATTATTTGAAACAAGAATTTGAGATAAAAGATTTTGGAAGAACCAAG
>JAWZTD010000004.1:1732030-1802079 GCA_035221335.1 Echites panduratus
TGAGATCTATGATCTATTATATCCAAGAGAATTGTGGATTATTCTCTGGGAATAGAATTCCAACTCCTTTATATGAACATAATGCAGCTTGTATAGCTCAATTAAAAGGATGATATATTAAAAGAGATAGGACAAAGCATATCTCACCAAAGTTTTTCTTCACTCATGAACTCCAGAAAAATGGTGATATTGATGTGCAACAAATCCGATCATGTGATAATCTGGCAAATTTATTCATTAAGACATTACCGACAGCAACATTTGAGAAATTGATAAACAAAATTGGAGTGCATCTGTTAAAAAATCTCAAAGGATTATCTCATCAGGGGGAGTAATCATGACATACAAGTAGTATACTCTTTTTCCTTCACTAGAGTTTTTTTTCCCACTGGATTTTTTTTTTTATCTAGTAAGGTTTTAACGAGGCATACTTTATGTAATAGACATCTAAGGGGGAGTGTTATGAAATAAATATAATGGATGTCTATCTGATATCAAAGTGATAATCCAATAACAAGAGATAAAGAGATACTCTATCCATCCAGAAGATAAATGATAGAGTTCTATGACATCTTTAATTAGTGATATGATTTATCTTCTGATTCCTTCCTATCTGTCCTTAATGACATGTACTTCTAAACCCTATAAATAGGGCCTTATGTTGGAGAGTTGTATATTTATTGATTCATTATTCTCTCACACAAAGATCAATAATATTCTCTCTTTATAGTCTCTCAATTCTTTACATATATTTGTTATTTTCTTTACAATATTACTTCAATATTGTTGTGCTGACGATTACTACGCGACAACAAATTCACAACAGACAAGAATTTTTACCCTCTTTTTTGAAAATTTCTTAAAAATTCAACCTAAAAAACTTGAAAAACAGAAAAGCTGATCCAAACTCTCAACTTTTAGAATCAAACTTTGATATTAGACAAAAATACCTAATAGACTTTTCCTATTCTCTCTGTATCTTTGCTGCAAAATATTCTCTTCAAACTCCCAAACAAATCGTCATGGATCCACTAGATAAACACAAGGTTTATCTCTTCTCTTCCATTACACATCATCTCCTCTATTAAATGGCAATCATGAGTTGAGGTTGAGCAGTAATGGATCAAAAGGAATGATTTTACAGACAATAAACCTCAGTAACCTTTGCTTGTGTCGTCTTCATCTCATGTCAAAAACTTTAGACAATCATATTCATCTACAACAAATGAGTTTCAAAATTAATCAAATCTCATAAATCTAAGTAGATCTAAGAAAAAAAAAACGATTGTTCCTGTATTTTTCAGATCTAAAAGAAATTTGAAAAGCCCTAAAATTGCGATTTGAAACATCGGTGAAGGGTATATAAAATAGGATTGCCGAGGATCACTGGTGACGAAAGATTTGTATTAATTGAACTTTGTAATTTCTGTGAGGAAGAATTTCGTGAAGTTCGTGATTTCTGTGACTTGCAGATCAGATCAGATTCTTTCATTCTCTTCTTTGTTATGGATAGAGTTTGTAGATTGGAAACCTTTCATGGATAAACGTACCAGAAATTACAGAATTTTGGATGGTAAATATAAATTAGCCAAACTGGTGAGGGTATTTAGATAAATTCATATTTTGAAAAGCTATTGACACAAAACTTGTCCAAATAAATTTTTTTTCCTAGAAAACTTAAATAAAAACATCTAAAAGTTTAATTAAAACAAGTCGTTGAATATATATATATATATATATATATATATATATATATTTAAATTGAGTCTCTATCCAAATGCAGCAAAGTTAGTTTGACTTTGGATATTTCAGCAACTTAAAAAAATACACTAAATCATTCAGGGCCTTTTTTCTCAAATTTGAATAGTTTAGGTACTAAAAAGCAGACTTTTTAAGAAAGAGGGTTACCTTTTTTAAATTTAATTAATGGAACAATTTTATTTTCAATGTCAAAATTTTTTTTCCTAATTCGAATAGTCATTTTTTAACAGTGAAAAGTCGCTTGTCAAAAGTTGATTTTGCATTAAAATTAAATATTAGAGTAATTAGACGACGTCTGGTTGAAACCTATATCATCATTTGTTCTTATTTGGACAAACATTGAAATGGATATATGCAATCAAAAAAAAAAAAAAGTTAAAATATTCATATATAAAAAGGAACTGGAGACTGCTTTATATAAATATAAGTATTTATTAAAATGCATCGATTAAAAAAAATTATATGCAAATAAAATCTGATCTTGATCAAAGTGGCTAAGTGGAAAAATTTTTTGGCAAAAGAAGGTATTATAGAGTCTCACTCTTATCATTCCTTGGAAACAAGTTACAAGGGTGGCCTTCAAGGGCCCAAGAATGAGAAGATATACACATTTGTAAAAAGCTAAGGTTCTAATTTTAGAAAAATAAGAAAGCCAGGAAGTTTTACATGAGAATATATGGTGCAAAGTTGGAATAATCTTGAGAGGAACATAGATATGCCATGCCATGTATCCAACATGGAAAGCATTCAAAGACATGTTTTGACGAAAAATGTATAGACTTATTGACCAAACCAATTACTTCTCATGTCACTATTTATAAATAAGGAAGCTTGATACTTTTTATCCATAACATTTTTTGTTTTTATAAGTCTGATTCAAAACTTTTTTTTTTTTAGTTTTTTGATTCTCCATCATTTTTTTTTTAGTTTGGTCTATATTGATTTATTTTAGGTTTTTTGGTCCTCTACCTCCTCTCTTTTTTTTTTTTTTTACAGAATTAGTCAAAATGAAAAGAAATATGTTTTGGAGAGTTTTTTGACTAGTCAAATAAAAGTATTTTAGGAATTTCATAAGGTTCCATTATTTTGTAATCTTTTATAGTCCTCCACCCCTTTATGTTTTACACCATTGATCCTGAAATTAAATCTTTAAAAATAAAAAGTTTTGCTTACAATAGAATTTGAACCTTGGCCCTTATATTAAAGGCAAAAAAGCTTAAACAACTCAACCATTAATAATTTTTATTCTTCTCAAATATTAAATATAATCTCATAGTTAATCATTCACATATTAATTTTATGTAATTGTATTGTACAAACAACTTTTATGCATATATATTCAAAATTATATTTGATATGTATAATTTTTAAAGGTTTTTTTTGTACATGAACTTTATATCCTAATTATTTTATTTAATTAAACTAAAAGTTTCATATATAGTAATATGAAATATTAGTAGAGGCTTTAAGATTATAAATAAAATAAATTACATTATGCGTTAAAAAAAATTTAAAATAACTGAAAATTATTATAACACAAAAATAAAATAAAAGATGGAGGAAACAATTATTATAAAAAAATAATTATTGTGGATTAAAGATATTAGTCTTTCATATTATAATAATTGAAATTTTTAGTTTAATTAAATAAAATAATTAGTTTATAAAGTTCACGTACACAAAATATCTTTAAAAATTATAGATATGTCAAATATAATTTTGAATATTTACATAAAAGTTGGTTGTAAAATAAAAATACAATATTAATGTGTGAATGATTTATTATGAGATTATATTTAATATTTGAGATGAATTTCATTGAAAAAAAATATATGATTAGATGTGAAAGTAAAACAAAAATTATTAATGATTGAGTTAGTTAAACTCCTTTACCATAACTATAAGGGCTAAGTTTCAAATTCTATTATACGCAAACATTTTTTATCTGTAAGGATTTAATTTTAGGATCAATGACTTAAAAGATAAAGAGGCGGAGGACAAAAAAAGATTAAAAAATAAAGATGGAGGAAAAAAATGATAATTTACCTTATGAAATTCCTAAAATACCATTCTTTGGCTAATCAAAAAACCTACTCAAAACATGTTTTCTTTTCATTTGGAGCAATTATGTAAAAAAAAAAGGTGGTGAACGAAAAAAACTAAAATAAATCGATATGAACCAAACTCATCTAAAAAATTGGTGTAGGATAAAAAAAACTAAAAGAAAAGGTTTTGGATTAGACTTATAAAAACAAAATTGGTAAGGAAGTAAAAGTTTCAATTTTCATTATAAATCATTTAAATTAGTTATTTTTGTCAATAAATATAAGCCAGTGTTGTTAGTTTATTGGGTATTTTATCCCCTTCAATTTTTTCTAATTAATGTTGATAGTTTAATTAGAATAAAAAATAAGGATATTTTAAGAGAAAAAAAAATTATTTCAAACTAAAAAAAAAACTTTTAAATTGTAACAAATGGAATATATATATATATATATATATATATATTTATATAGCTTAAAGATCTTTCTCCACATGCCACTGTGTTAAAAAACTTACATGTCGGAAATGGTTGCTGATCTTCTATTAAACAATTCATTCTGTATTTTATTATTACACCTTAAATTTCAAATTAGTTGTTGTTTAAGGAGAAATTCTTATCCCAAATTAATTGTGGCCTACTCAATTCAATAAAAAATAGATTTGAATTTCTTTCTCCCGCTTATTAATCTAGTTTATTTGTTTCACATTTTTCAATTATATACCAACCAATTCTAATACTTTTAATTCCAATTTCACAATAAATTTTTCATGAAAATCAAAGTAATTATGACCGAAAAATGGTTCAAAATGAGTAAAGTTATTATTTCTTTAATAATTGTGAGATAATCTTAAATGACAAGTAAATTGGGACAAAGGGAGTATTATAATACCTAGCACTTTGGGAGGTAATTTCTGATTTTTTGAAAACTTTGGGAATCTCATTAGAATTTATTTTTTAAGTTAGGGCATCTTCATAATTAAATTTCAGGATTTTCCATTCTTATAACTACTAGACTTTACATAATTACATTATTTTAGTTTGGGATTTAGGGAAACTGCTAGAAGAGGAGCAAAACTCCGAATTCCTTGAGACAGAGCCTACCTACAGCTATTCCTATAATCAAGGTTAGTCTTTTTTTCTAATTTTAGAATTTCTTATTCGTAGAAATAAGATTTAATTTTAGGATTATATTGTGAAAAATTAGATCTTAGGGATATGACAATCTGTCTAAATCTATATATGTTATCATTAATTTCTATATTTTTAGAATATAATTTGATTTACTTTATTTTAAAAAAAATGATTTCAAAGAATTTTGTTAGACTTGAAATGAAAGATTGGTATTTTTGGTTTGTCAATTATATTTCATTTTCAAATCTCATCCAAACGTTTTTTTTTATTGTTTATTTTGTCTTCCAACTTTTTATTTTTTGTGAAACTGGTTCTTTTGATTGGAAATTAAGTTTTTTGAATTTTTTCCCTAACCGAAGAGGGATATTTATGAAATTTTATGTTTTTAATTGATTTTTAGTCACTAATGATTTTAAGTTTGTCAACTTCGATCCTCAAACTTTTTATGATTTGCATACTTGATCATTATTACTTCTTTAGTCCTTTAGGTTTTGAAGTTCTTTTTTTAACCTTTGATTCTCAAACTATTTTATAAGTTGCATATTTGGTAATTTTATTAAAAAAAATAATATATTTTTAAAATTTTAGTCTGAATAATAGCATATATTACCTTATAATATTAGATTTTTGAATAGGAAATGAAAAATCTATTCTTGGATGATATTTCGACAAGATCGTCAACTTTAAAACTATTTTGCACTCTTATTTTGACAACCAAATGAACTTCAAATGAGTTGAAAATTTTTAGATTTTAAGTTCACATATAAGAGGAGAGTATCTTGGTGAAACTTTAAGCTAAATTTGGCCTAAAACCACTTTTTTGTTACATTTGTCAGACTTACTTATCCTTTGTAGCTAAACTTCAATAGTTTCTTACCGGATCAAAATATTCTAAGGGAATCATTACCCACCTAATAACCATCATTTGCTACATATATACTGCTTTTTAGGTTATTCAAGTGTTAAAAATTAAAATTGAAACAGTCACAACGTGCTACTTAAGATAGCCAATGGCCATGTCATCGTTGCTTGTAATATCAGCCACTACATTGCCATCTCTAGTTTCTCTTCTCATCCCCATAACCTACTTGTATCATCTCTTAGACAGCATAGAACAATTATCCAAGTATTGGAGTTTAGGATTTGCTAGACAACATCTTGAACTAGAAGAAACCATCGCATTAAAGAATAACGACTGATTGAATTCATAATTTTACCTTAGACACCTCTTGCTTCTATTATTGCAATAAGTCTTCTTTTAACTTCCATTAAGGTTGACTCACGATTTATAAGAAAACTATAAATATTGCCTTAAGGAAGAGGAATGAAGTACCCAAAATCATTCAAAAAATTCTATTTTAAAGATTTCACCTTTCCAATTTTTTCTAGGATGAAAATTTCTTAAATTTTAGGGAACTTTACAAATGAAGGAATTACTGGTTTTCCTATGATAAGTAAGTAAGGAATCAAGACAAGTTAGAGAGTTTTAGAAAGGAATGAGTGGACTGGAGTTTCAGTAGGTTGGAGTTTGGGTTGAAAAATATATATATATATTTGGATTTATTTTGATTTTTTCCAGCTGATTTGATGATATAATATATATTTATATAAAATATGTGTAATAAGTGGTGCTGAAAAAATAATTGACCTAATATCGGTCGTTTTTCTTTTTGGGTTTTGATGCTTGAATCTATTTTAATTTTCCAGTAGGGAGTCGTCAGAAGCAACCGTGAAGAATGGAAGATGGTGTTTAGGATTATCTTTTCTTTCTTTTTTTTTTTTTTTTCTTTTCTCCCTAATATATGATATGATAATTACTTTATATGTGAAAAGCACTATTTTAAATTTGGACTAATAAAAATTTGAGGTTGCACCACATGTACACATATGATGCAGTGAAAATTTTCCTGTTGAGAAGAGAAACTCTGGTTTTCAATGGAAGTCTAAAGACAACTTCCAACATTTCTACCAATTCTTGAATGCCTAGATCGAATGCCTCCGGTCCTTGTAGGAGGTTTTGCATTTGTGGGAGATCTGATTTCTCTTGGTTGTCCTTATTGTTATAATTCAGGCTTCTGAAATCTAGCAATCCCTGATTCTCCTTCACGTGATGCTTTCTTAGGTTTTATGCATCTTGATATTGATGAAGAACCCGTCTTTGGCTCATTAATGAAGCAAAGAGTGGACTTTAATAATGAAACGCTAGCTTCTTGAACTTCTTTGAGGGACTCATCATTTTGCAATCTGAGTATTTTTGTCACTGCCAATAAAGTGCAAATTCTTCTTAGTTCTTTTCAACTCCTTGGAGCACTTGTTGATCATTTTATTCAATTGCTTTTTAGAGATCACATATGCATCAACTTCTTTTGCTAATTCAACTCCTCTTTTTCTTCTTAGGCAGACCCGAGTCATTTTAGAATCTCTCTGAACTGTGAGTAAATGTCTCTGACTGTGCCACAAATGTTCAGAAGCATGAGAGATTCATCCAAGACATTATCTTCTCTCTGTTGGGAGAGAGCTTGTTGACAGCGTCGTAGTTGAAGAACATCATCCGGCGGAAAAAAAAGCAACATTACTCACACAGACAAACATCGGTTTGTTTCTACTATCGATCTTCTTGTCGATTGACTTTCAGGTGCTGTGATCGGGGTAATCTGGAGGCCAAATTGGACTCCATCAATTTTTAGACTATTGGATAATGTGAGGGCCTATGAGCTTCTTAATCCTGAATACTTTTAGGAGGAAGGATGTCTTGGCGAATATAGTGAGGTCCAAATATATAGTTGGAGATATTGGATATTTGATGCAATTCATTTGACCATGTTTATAAGCATTTGAATTCAAGAACAGCATGCATGGAGATAATTAATAGGTAAAGAGGCAAAATTGAGTATCTTCTTTAATTTGGTAATAATTTGGTATCATTTACACTTTACAAGAGGGAATCACATTTAAATTGCTTCACGAAGTTTGTCTAATGATTGAGTATGTTGAGAAGGGAAACTCGAGATCTGAGTAATCGCCTAAAAAGGCAATCTAATGCTTCTTCAAGTTCTTGAATGAGAGATTCAGTGGCATGGAAGTCTATCTTTTCAGTCTTCTGGCCCTTGAGAGATTCCAAAGCCTGATCCATCTTCTCCATTACTTCCCCTGTTTGTTTTGATGATGGAATTATCTTGGAAAGTAGTGACTTTTCTGTTGTCCCAAACAGGAAAGATAAAATGGATCTTAGAACTGAATGGCTGACTGCTTCAATTTCTCTCATCATAGAGGGCAACTCTCCATTTTGGATATTTTCATTAGCCTTGATCTTGCAAGTTTCCATTTTGCTCAAATTCTTGGAGCACTTCCCCACAATGGTTTTGACATTTTTCCTGGAAACCACGAAGTTTTTTACTTCATTTTCATGGGCTGATGATTCCCCACTTCTCCTCCTAAGTGATGATTCACATTTTTGTAAGCTTTCCTTTACAATCAGCAAAGCATCCTTACTCATGCTGCAGATATCCAACAATTTGACAGATCCATCCAGGGCTTTCTCAACTTGATGAGAAAGCTGGGCTTGTTGAGCATGTGGCAATTGAAGAAAGTCATCAAAGCTTTCATACAGGTCATTAAGAAGACCTATGTTTTGGCAAATTGATGATGAAGATGTTGAAGCAGCTGTGGATGATCTGAGCCTACACAACTGTTCTTCAAGATTTGCATTCTGCGGATGAGCCCCAGAAGGCAAACTGATGGAACGTGTGTGGAAGCTGGTTTTTGCTGTCATTTTTCCTTCCTTGAGGCAAAAGAGGTTGATTTGATGGTGATGCCAGAAGTTCTAATTCTCTCTTGTATATATACACTCAGAATTGAGAGAAAAGAAGAGCCACGTGAAGACTTTTCTTCCCTACATGTCAATGCGGTTGTCATGTTGTGGATCTGCCAACAGTATGCAGCAGAATGATAGGGCCGATCCGAAATTGAAGATCATTGCAATTAAAAAATTGAAGTTGCACGACTATAATGCCAGTAATGGTCTGAATAATTGAGGAAATCATTAAAATTGATCAATAAATTAAAATGTAATTAAGATCCACACGGCTGATTTGTGAAGTCAAGAAAACAAAAGGAATCACTTTCTCTTTCTATATATGATATATATGTGATTAAATTTTCCCTATGCATGTCCAGGTTCTGTCTCATCAATGTTGTACCAGAAATTTAATCTACAGCGCTAGAGAGAGAGAGAGAGAGAACATGATTCGTGCTAAATAATTATATGTACAGAGCCCCCTGTATGATCTCCTTCTCCGCATACAAAGGCGATTGAGGCGGTTGTTTGGGAGCAATTCTAGAGCATATATGGAGAAAGATAGAAATTAATGTTCACGTAAAATTGCTGGGGGAACAAGAGGAATCTTGATCTGCTCGTGCAGAATTTGAATAATTATAATTGTTATAGTGACAACAAATTAATTATAATTGTTGTGCACGAGTGATGAGAGATTCAACAAAATTAATTATGGATTTCCCAACCAAGCTTGCAATTAGTTTCAGGGAGGGTAGTTAATGCAATAGATGGGAAACGGTTACGACCCAGCAAACCTAATTCAAATACCCAAATAAACCAATTTGAAATCAGGCAACCCAACATGTTTCATAATGGATCCAAAATTTTGAGGTCAAGAAAATAAAGATCCACTGAGAACTTCCAAGAATTTGATCTCTAGGTACTTCAATTGCCAAAGCTCTTGCAAGAACAACCTAAAGATTAATGATTATGGGAGTAATTTGTAGCTTTGAGAATAATTCCGATACCTAAGTCAGTTTTTGACTTGGAGACAAAGAGTAGACCTGTATAAATGAATAATTGAGTATGATCAATGTGTGTAAAAGAGGAGAATGAATCTCCTAAAAATAGGTGTAATTATCTTGTTTCAATTGATCTCAATCTTGTTTAATCAGGTATTGATTATATGAGAGCATATCACACCAATTTCTATCTTGATTTCTTAGATTTTCCTTGTAAAAAAGTGTAATTTTTCATGTATATTTTTGTGGGAAGTTGTCATGACTTGTTCTGGTTCTGAAGCTTTAAACCAAAAGCTCTCTAACAACTTTGGACCTACTGTGAGAATTGTGACATACAAGTCATGAATAGTAAGTCGCTATCCTTGGTTGATAGGTTGTAGGTTATAGACATGAGTTTGTCTCTTAATGAGTCTCGTGGACTCTTTTCAGCCCATAAGGTAAATTTACAAATTTGTAATTGTTAAGAAATACTTTTCCTTCCTAGTTCATAATTTCAATTTTATTGTGAATTTTCACAAGATTTATAAGTTCAAGAATTTAATTATTAATAAATTTATAAAGTCTTACACACAAGTTATTTATACATTTTTTTTTAAGTTTTACAATTTTAATGTTTTTAATTTCTCAAATTTTCAAAATTTATAACTTCTAATAAATTTTTATTTAAATTAACTTTACTTTAGTTTAAAATTTTGAAATTTACTTAAAGTCAATTTTACTTAAGCATTAAAAAATAATAAGCAGACTCTTAAAAAAGATTTTAAAGAGTTGAATTGTAATAAATAGGCTAAAATATGAAATTTAAAAAAAAAAAAAAACAAAAAAGAAAGAAAGAAGGCCCGAATGGGACCATTAGATCCAGCTCGCCTGAGGACAGTTAGGTCAAGGCCCAACCCGTTACCTCATATATATATAGATATATATGTATATATATGTTAACATATTCAAATTAAAAGGCGTGGCAAAAGAGTTTCAAGCTGTAAATGTGAATTCAGAAAAGGGTGGGAAGAAGGAGAAGCGGCACTGAAGCAAAGGATAAAGGCCGACCCAGGAGACAAAGGAAATTCAAGGCAAGTCTTAAGTTCTACTTTCCATTTTAGAATGTATTTTTTAGATTTTTGTGATGAGAGGTGAGGAGGAATTTGCAAATGATATGATGAGTTAAATTTCGAGGATTTGCCCTAACTCGATTTGATTCGTTGTGTTTTCCCAATTTCTTTAGATATCGATTAGTTTCGAACACTATTCCAATCCATATTGAGAAATGTAAGGTAATTGTGCATATTGATAAGGATGAACTTAAGTTTTCTTTGTCAATTTTTGGATATTCAATTTTAGTATGGCGAATTAGAATCGAAGCATGGTTTTGGACCGATAAACTCAACCTTAAAACTCTTTCAGAAGTCTTCCCTTTAATCTATTATTTTGCTTGAGAATGTCTTGATCAGAGTTTCTTGAAGATTTTAGAATTATCACATGACATCAGAAGATATTTGAAAATGTCTTCAACTTTCCACTAGTACATAAAAAAATAATGGATACCTTTGCTAAGCATTCATGAACATAATAGAAAAATCCAAGAAGTGACATCTTGAAAAATTATAGCATTTCGTTTCCTCGCTAACTCTTTTGATGATGTCTAATGTTGTCTCAACTGGCAGTCTCGGATGTGTGTAGGAAAAGTTAATTGAACTCTTAGTATTTTAAGATGTAAAATGACAGTCAAACTCTTAATCTTTGTGTTATTATATATCTATAAAAATCTATCACACAGTGGCTTGTACATTTTTCTTTCTTTTCTTTTCAGCATGATCAAGTGCTTAGGTAATTATTAATTAGACTGTGTATTATTAGCCGTTAGGCCTTACCTAACCATGAAGTATCTAAACCCACCCAGAAAAGATTTTTGCCAGGACCTGGTCCTTACAATTGACTCTGGCTGCTCCAATTCACATGTAAGAAAATTCGGCATTCACATTTTAATGAATGCCAAGACAACCTGAATGCCAAGACAACCTGCAAATGCATATCCTTAATTCCTTATATATCTAGTACCAATCTACCATAAAAACCTGAATTCATCTGTTGTCTTGTCGTGTTCATACCAAACTGAAAGCATCTCATGACTTATTGACATCAATGGAATCCTTGTACGTATTCCTTTCATTTCTAGTCTTCTTTGTTCTCTATTGCTTAGCCCATTGCTTCCTTCACCAGCCATGGAATCTTCCCCCCCGTCCCTTTCCCAGCCTACCCTTGATCGGCCATCTTTACTTGCTCAGGACTCCTTACCATAGAGCACTTTCTGAAGTTGCCAAGAAACATGGTCCAGTTCTTTACCTCCGGTTTGGCTCCAGACCAGCCGTTCTTGTCTCCTCTCCATCAGCTGCTGAAGAATGTTTTACCAAGAATGATATTATTCTTGCGAACCGACCTCCCCTGCTTTCTGGGAAGCACCTAGGCCACAATTACACTAGTCTGATTTGGACATCTTATGGCCAGCACTGGAGAAGCCTTCGTCGAATTGCCACCATTGAACTATTATCTTCCCACAGAATCCAGATGCTGTCACCTATTAGAGTCGATGAGGTAAGAATGCTAATTCGAGGACTTTTTCATGCCTCTGTTGGGAATTCAGAGAACATTGTGGGCATAAAATCAGCATCATTTGAACTTGCCTTCAATGTAATGACGAGTATGATCGCTGGTAAAAAATACTATTTGGAAAGCGCAGAGAATTTGAAAGAAGCCAAGATGTTTAAAGAAATTTCAGAAGAAATTATTGTAACAACAAAACAGGCCAATGTTCTGGATTTCTTGCCATTCATGAGGTGCCTTGGGTATGGAAAGGTTGAGAAAAAGCTGATAGAACTATACATCAAAAGAGACCAGTTGATGCAAGCTGCCATAGAAGAGTACAGAATATCCTCTAATCCTGAATCAAGAAAGAAAAACATTATCCAAGTGCTGTTGTCCTTGCAAGAAACAGAACCTGAGAGCTATCCTGATGAAATTATAAAAGGCCTCCTAGCGGTGAGTGATTACCCATTGACTTTTCCAGACACTGAATTTATAGTAACTTTTCACTGGATTGTCATGTTAGAAGTTGGAATAATAAGGATTTGCAGCATCTATTCAGGTTTTGTATCAAGCTAGCACTGAAACTACAGCTAGTACAATGGAGTGGGCATTTAAGCTATTGCTTAGCCATCCTGAAGTTATGGAGAAGGCACAGGCTGAAATTGACAGTGTTGTTGGGAACACTCATTTGATAGAAGAAACAGAGGTGGCTCAACTTCTGTATCTCCGTTGTATCATCAAAGAAACCTTGAGACTCCATCCACCAGCTCCACTCCTGTTGCCTCACTACTCTTCAGAAGACTGTACTGTCCAAGGATTTCATGTCCCACACGGAACCACAGTACTGGTGAATGTTTGGGCCATACAGAATGATCCCAAGAAATGGGTAGAGCCTGAAAAATTCAAGCCTGAGAGATTTGATGGCTTGGAAGGTGGCAAAGATGACTTCACCTTCATGCCTTTTGGCTCAGGGAGGAGGGGTAGCCCTGGAAAGACCTTGGCCATTCGCAGCATTGGATTGGCATTAGCCTCTCTATTGCAATGCTTTCATTGGGAAAGAATTACTAAAGAAGTAGACATGAGTGAAGGGTTTGGATTCTTTGCACCAAAGACTAAGCAATTGATGGTCAAATTTATTCCACGTCCAAACATGTTTAGCCTCCTGTCTAAGATATGACACTATAAGGTTCCAGTGTTCTCTCTTCTAATTTAGCAAATTCAGTATTTTTGGTCATGGAATTAAAAATTTGAAAGATGACTTAATGCATGTTATAGAACCACATGCAATGAATCTCTTGTCAAAGACAATAGCAAATCTGGAGTCTTTACTGCTTCTTATCTTTTATTTCTGCATTTATGTAAAATGACTTTTGTTGCCAATCATAGATGATCAGTCAGTAGTTTCTCTGCTTCTTGTATCACATGATATCGTTCGTATTAGTAACCTAATTAATTTCCAGGTCTACCTTTTTCATTTTAACGAATCATTAATCTTGAAGACTGAAGAAAATGTTTGAATATAACCGGGATCAAGAGAACACTATCACAGAGATCCCCTTGTGGTCCTGAGCAAGTAGAAGAACAATAAATGGATAACACCATGGATAGCTTGTTGTTCAGGAGAAATAATTTGTTCTCAATCTTCTGGATTCCAGCAAAATCTAAATCTCCATCGCACAATACTACTCTTTAAGAATGTTTCCATCTTGAAACGGAAGACCAACATTTTGGCTGCAATTCAGCTTGAGGCCCAGAAATGAAAGATAGAGCAGACTCTAACAATCTCATACTACCTTTCTGAACTTCCTTGAGCAGGTTAACCAATTGAAACTTTTTGGTCAGCAATGCAACGGTGCAATTCTCCTCTGTGCTCATCAATTCCTTGTTGCACTTGTAAATCATCTTATCCAATTTCTTTCTGGCGATCATATATGCCTCAACTTCATTAGCAAATTCCCCACATCTTTTTCTTCTCAGGGTGGACTCAAGTTCGTGAACAATTTTGTTCATCTGTGAATATATGTCCCCAACTGTGCCACAGATATCCAAAAGCCTCAGAGATCCATCCAAGGCCTCTTCTTCCCACCTTCCATTTCTTGAATGAATAAGAGCTTCTTGGCTGAGATGCAGCTGAAGAACATCATCCAGAGACTTATACAAGGCTGATATTTGAGAAGATGAGGATGCACCTTCTGATGACCTCACCCTTTCCAGTTGTTGCTCAACGCTAAAATGAGTGGATGGGCTGCAGAGGGCAAGCTAACTGAAAGAACATGGTTTGATAGTTTTTGTTCTGGAGCTGTGGTTGCCATTCTCTTTTAGTAAAACAAGAGAACTTGAGGTATGAATTGAAATCCAACTCTCCTGTTTCTTTATAAATAAATATATATATATATATATTTATGTATAATAAATTTATGCAAACACAACTAGTCTCATTTTTTTTGCTGTCTTTGTTGCAATATAAAATTAATTTGGTCCATAGTCTCATTATCCTCTGATCTGGAGACTTGAATAGCAAAAACTACTGATACAACCACCACTGCATCATTACCTCCAGAGCGAGTTGTTTCTTGAGATCAATTGGAGAGAGAGAAATAGAAATCTTCATGTTGTCTAAATTACTGGGAACAGAAGGAATCTTGATCAGCTCGTGTTACATTTTCTATTCATTCTGCCTGTTGGAAAATACTCATGAAACGAGAGGTTGCCTGAGGCTGATGTTAAGCGTGTTGGATAGATAATGTAAAGTGTTTAGGAATGCCTAAACATGAAACTCTTTTGGCGGATCTGCTCAAGGCTGTCAAGATTCCATATGTTCACAATTTCTTCATTATTTGACTGGAATTTGAACAACCTGGATCATAATATTGTTTGAACTTTGAAGACATAAGCAGAAGCAAAGAAATTCAAATAATAGCATTGTCTGGGAGATTATATGGTTATAAGAATTAATGGTTTGGAGCCATTGGTGGCAAAACACTCGTGGAACATGATTATTCTATTTTGATGATCTTCACTTTTGGAATATACAACCTCGAATGACCCTATTGTTATTGGACATACTGTTGGCAGATATCCACAGCTGGCAGCTAAATGAACATGGACTGGACTGGCTTTTGCTGGTTTCTTTGGTGAATGAATCATGCATATAAACAGCAGATGAATTTTAGAGCATGCATTCAAACATCGGCAGAAATGTGATCATAAACTGTCTTAAATGAAAAGGAAAAATGTCTAATTCTTGTTAAGCTACCAAACCTATCTAGAGCATGAACAGTTTGCCTAATTATCCTGAAACTGGAAACCTTGAGGTTCAGTTGTGCAACCTAAGATCATTAATCACTGCGTCAACATCCTCAATGTTTTTCTGCTTCGACTTAGGTCTTCTAACTGACGTGTACCAGAATTTCGATTGCTGCTTGCCCAACCTGCCCTTGCTCGGTGCCATGAAGTTGAAAAAGCCCCGGATGGCACACTGAGGTTGATGGACTTTTGCAGCATGCGTAAGTATGTTTGCTGATAAAGAGAGCTAGCAAAATCTTGAATCATTACTTAGAAGAAGAAGAATCTGGTCATACAGAAGAAGTACAAGGCTTTCATGTTTCTGAGGAGAATGTCAAAAGAGTTAGCTACATTCTCGAAGAATATGGACAAAATGGAGCCGGAGGACCAAGATAAGAATCCAAAAGAGCATGTATATGATCACAGTCCTGGGAGAAGTTAAAGCTGTTAGCCTTCCATTGCTTCTTCAGTGCATCTTGTCTTTTGTGTTTCGCAGGCAAAAGAGCTGGTTTCCAAGCTAATTCCGACAAAGCAAATAGGAAAACAAAGGGAAGAGATGAGAAAGATAAAGATGCAGAGTAGTGAGTTGATGATTCAAGAAATTGAAGAAGGACTAGAATGTCTAGGCCACTACTCAAATCAATCCCGAGTTTCTCAGTATACTCAATCATTAACGCTGTTATCAGAAATGGTTTTGTATATATCTTTTGAAGTATAGAAATTTTGTAGGAATTGAAATCCCATCCCAGAGACTGACACATAAATGAACTTTTCCTTAGCCAATGACACTGATTTTTAGAAAGTCATTTGAGTTCCTTTAGCCTTTTCATTCCAGTAATCTGCAAGCTGTGTGATAGAAGCCAATTGGCATTCATCAAAATTTCCAGTTTCAGTACTTGTAAAATGGTAACATATTTCCAAGCCATATATTGTGACAAATAGACTTGGACAGCTTTATTTGAGTTGTATGTATATGCAATCATCTGGCAGGAAGAACTTTATGAAATCTTCAAGTTGTGTAAAATGCTTGGACCGGAAGGAATCTTGAGAACATTTTTCTATATATTTATTGTGACAATAGACTATGTAAGTCATGAGGTTGTGCAGGTTTACTTGAACATTTTTCAATTTCTGTATAAATTTTGTATACATATGTGGCACAAACTAGTTGTTGAGAGTGTTGAGAAATGAAACTCTGCTTTTTAGTAGAATCCTGAAGACAATTTGCAGGATCCCTGCCAATTCTTGAATGCTTGAGTCCACTGCTTCAAGTTGTTTCAGTAAACTTTGGATCTGTACATCTTTCTCATGATTTGGCTTCTTGCTTTTCAGAAGAAGTACTTCCATTTTAATTTTATCAATTCCGGAAACATCTAAATCTCCAGCACATGAAACTTTCTTAGAATGCATCAATCTCGAAACCATAGACCAAGCTTTTGGCCGCAACTGAGGCCCAGAAATGAAAGAGAGTGTGGACTCGAACATTGTTATAGTAACTTCTTGAACTTCTTTTATCAGATTAACCAACTCAAACTCTTTGGTTGACATAGGAAGGCTGCAATTCTTCTCTGCTCTTTTCAACTCTTTGTTACACTCTCGGATTGTCTTGTTTAGTTTCTTTCTGGAGACAAGAAATGCATCAACTTCATTGGCCAATTCCCCGCATCTTTTTCTTCTTAGGGAAGACTCAAGTTCCTGGACAGTTTCCTTCATCTGGGAAAAAATGTCCCTGACTGTGCCGCAGACATCCAACGGCCTGAGAGATCCATCTAAGACCTCTTCTTCCCAATTTCCATTTCTTGCGTGGGAAAGTGCTTGTTGGCTGAGTGGCAGCTGAAGGGCATCATCAAGACACTCATACAAGGTCTTTAGGCCATCCAACTTTTGGCATACCGATGACTGGGAAGATGTAGATATGCCTTCACATGACCTCAACCTTTCCAATTGTTGCTCAATGCTAACAATTAGAGGATGAGATGAAGAGGGCAAGCTATCGGAACGAGCATGATTCGAGACTTTTGCCATCTTTTTCTATAGCCGAAGGAAGAAATTAGAGCAAGAAAAGGAATATGAATGCAAGTCCAAGCCTCAGGAAATGTACACATACATCTCAATGTCAAGTGGAGAAATCAAAAGAAATCTCATCTTGTCTGTCATGTTGGTAGTAAATGTTTAATTTTTTTTGCCCCTGTTTTGTCTCGTCAATGTGGGATCTTGGAAAGTAGGCTTAGTGCAGGAGATCTCAATAGTTGAGTTAAATAATTGATGCAATGCAACCACCACTTGCATAATGATCACCGGAGGCGAAGGCGGCTTACCCGGTTGTTTTTCATGCAAATCTAATGAAGCTTTCACGTTGGACATGCTCATTGAGGGAACAAAAGGAACAAAAGTCATTTCAAAATTCTTGTCCTCATCTTGGTTTTAACAAGTCCATTTCTTTCTCTCCTTGTTTGGTTCAAGAATTGGGAATTTTGTAATAATCTGTGTGCAGGAATAAGTTATTGTTTTTATAATTTGATTAATTTTATATATCTTTTTGTTAGAACTGCAACATATTGAAATGGAATTGCTGATGAACATAATTTGACTTCTGCTAATTAAAATGTCAGTTTAGGATTTATAAGAGTTGCATGGAGATAAATCAAAAGAAGAGGCTAAACAAAAACTCAGCCTGATGGTGCAGAAAATCATTGTAAATATTGTCTAGAAAAAAAATGATCATTTACAATATGTTCCAGGAAGTATATGTCATTTCCTTTGAGTCTGTACACAAAAGAATATTTGAGCAGAGATATATACAAAAGATATATGTCATTTACACTATGTTCCAGGAACTATATGTCATTTACTATATTTCAACAGATATATACAAAAGAATCTGTGGAAACAATGCTAGTGATTGAGTATGTTGAGAAGAGAAACTCGAGATTTCAATAATCTCCTAAACAGGCAAGCTAATCCATCTTCTAGTTCTTGAACGATGGATTCGATGCTCTGCAATTGTATTTTTTCTGTCTTTTGTCCTTTAAGAACCTCCAAAGCCTGATCTATCTTCTCCATAACTTCCCCTTGCTTTCCTGTTTGTTTTGATGGCATTAACTTTGATAACAGTGATTTTGCCTCGGAGCCAAACACAAAAGACAAGATGGACCGAAGAATTGGGATACCAACGGCTTCAACTTCTCCAAGAACATGCTCCAGATTTTGACCTTGGATCTCCAACTTGACCTTGCAACTCTCCATGTGACTAATATTTTTAAAGCAGTTCTTGACAATTCTTTTCACATTTTTCCTAGAAACCTGAAGGTTTTGTAGTTCATCTGAACGAGCTGATTCACCTCCTTTTCTTCTTCTAACTGATGATTCAATCTTTTGCAAGCTTTCCTTGATGATGATCAAAGCATCCTTACTCATGCTGCAAATATCCAACAACCTGAGAGATCCATCCAGGGCTTGCTCGATCTGGTGATTCCCAGAAAGGGCTTGTCGAGCTTCTGACAACTGAAGAAAGTCATCAAAACTTTCATACATTTGATTGAGAAGACCTAAGTTGTGGCATATTTCTGATGAAGATGTTGATGCAGTGCTTGATGATTTCAATCTGCACAACTGATCCTCTAGACTTACAGTTTGAGGATGAGCCCTGGAGGGCAAACTGATGGATCGAGAATGGTAGTTTGTTTTAGCTTCCATTTTCCCTTGAGCAAAGGAAAACTTGGTCAATTTTGGATATCAAACTCTCAGCTTCATGTTCTTCTTTTATATGCATCCTCAAGGGAAAAAAAACTCTGGTTTCCTTTAGGTCATTTGGCTGTCATGTAGTAGATCTGCCAACAGGATGTCTAAAAATGATAGGTTGTGAGGGTGTATTATTCCAAAATTGAAGATCATGCTACTTAAAGAAGTATGAAGTCTGACTTATGGCCTTTTGCACATTGGTATTGCATGCACTCTAGATAAAAAAAAAAGGTTTATTTCTTTGATGTGCTTAAGTGTTTTGGAACAATTGGAATCTTGACAGCCTGCATACTGAATTTATTGGAAGGGGACCTGTTAATGAAATTTAAACCTTCCAGGCAGACCAAAATGTCCACGAATGGATCAAGATTCCTTCTGTTTCTATTACTTTAAGCAAATACAAGCGCTCTCCTCATTTGATTTGCAAGAAAACAGCCGGCTCAGTTGGCTTTGAATCCGGAGATGGTTTTCAAGTGGTGTCTGTGTTAATAATTTTCCACAAATTGAGATCACATTCCATTGTATTTACAACCAGAGATCCGACAGTAATGAGACAGAAGGAAAACTTGATAAATTTTTTACAACCAGACAGCACGAGGATGAGATTCCTTTTGTTTCCTCCACTTCGTGTATATATAAACCGTTTAGGACATCTCAGGCATAGACTTCTTTCTGAAAATCGAAGGAAAAAATGGCAACCTCTGTTCCAAAAGCAAAACTTTCAAACCATTCTCGTTCGATTAGCTTGCCATCTTCATCTCATCCTTTGCTTCCAAGAGTTGAGGGGCAATTGGACAGGTTGAGGTCATCTGAATCTGCATCCTCATCTTCTCATACCTCAGTCTGCCTAAAGTTGGATGGCCTAAGAAACTTGTTCGAGTATCTCGATGATGTCCTTCAACTGCCACTCAGCCAACAAGCTCTTGCCCACAAAAGAAATGGGAAATGGGAAGAAGAGGTCTTGGATGGATCTCTCAGGCTGCTGGATATCTGCAGCACAGTCCGGGACATTTATTCCCAGATGAAGGAAACTGTCCAGGAACTAGAGTCCTCCCTAAGAAGAAAAAGACACGGGGAATTGGCCAATGAAATTGATGCTTTTGTGGCCTCCAAAAAGAGATTAAATAAGATGATCAGCAAGTTCAGTAAAGGGTTGAAGATATCAGAGAAGAAAAGCCCTGTTACAGTGTCAACTAGAGATTTTGAGCTGGTTAACCTGATCAATGAACTTCAAGAAGTTACTTCATCAACGTTAGAGAACTGTCTATCCTTCATTTCAGGGCCAAAGGTTGCCTCACAGCAAAGACATCTGTCATTGGTCTCAAGACTCTTACAACCAAAAAGAGTGTCATGTAATGGAGAATCAGATACCGATGGAATTGAGAAGATTGAAGCCGGTTTGCAACTCCTGAAAGGCAAGAAGCCAAACAAGGAGATGGATTTTCAACACATTCAAAATCTACTAAAAGGACTTGAGGCATTAGACCTTGGCATTCAAGAATTGGAGGAGTTGTTGGAAGTTAACTTTAGGGCTTTGTTAAAAACCAGAGTTTCACTTCTCAACATTCTCAATCAGTAGATGGTATATGAATATGTGTACAGAATTTTGTAGAGCAGATATACAAAGTCATGAGAATCAATAGATATCAAAATTTTACATCAAATAGCTCCAATTTTGATCTTTCAGTTTTATATTCTTTATAGAATTACCAAATAAAAGGCAGAGATCATAGAAACTGATTGGAAACAATTTATCAGAATCATGAGTGATAGCAATTCCTTGGTAAATAATTCATTGACATTGGTCAATCTAACTACAACCACATAGGCTGTAAATATTCCAATTGCTCTCAAATGATTAAGCATCTTTCTGAAACTTACCTCATTAGGATTTGGCATACATACAGTAAGGTTCAATGATCTAACATTAAGCCTGCGGATGAATTCTCCAGGAAAGGCCAACCACTGTATTATTTACTAAAAAATGTCAACTTGATCAAGTAGTAAGTAGAGATGTCTGGGGAAGAAGAAGCATGAAATTAGTCTTTTAAGTGGATCTGCTTATGATCCCATAAGGCTGTCAAGATTCCATTTGTTGGCATAGTCTTCATCATCTGAACTAGATACCAACAGCCTGGAATACAATTACTTTAATTTGGGGGAAATTCATAAATCAGAAGCAAGGGAAAACACAAAATCGGATGCCATTTTCTTGAAGCAGTTATACACCCATATGTGGATCTAAACATTTTATTGTAATAGCAAAAGACCTATTACAATCAATGCATTTACTATACTGTCCACTAAGTAAAAACTTAAAATAAGAGATAAGTAATATATAATCAAAATTTCCAACGTATTGACTATGGCAGTATTCCCAGCTGAGAAACGAATTCATTCTACTGTAATATTGCAATATAATTCTGCCGGTAAGAAAAGCATAAAACAAATGAATTGATCTTGCTTCACAAACTTGCTGCTGGTGCTGACCAATCCCACGTGTAATTCTGCCACTCGCGCACACACAAGCCATCAATTGAAAATGATGAGAGGATTTCTTCTTGTCTCCCATGCATGCATTTCTCACGATACCATATAGGATTTCTTTCTTTCCCATCACTTTTTTTTTTCTTTTTTTTTTGATTTACCAACCAGCATAAACCTCAACATCAAATCATGTAAATCTAGCAAGAGGAGTCAAATCTGCGTTATACAGTTTATTTCCCAATCACTAATCACGTAAATGAGTTAACTTAGACATGACCTCATCAATTATGTGCTCATGGTTATAATTGACATTTTCAATTCTTTGAGTTCATATATATGGTAGTAATGGTACTGACGAAGAGCTTGGTTTTCACTTTTCATCAACATCTTTACATTCCTGAACTTCTTACAACCAGATATTTTTTGCTGCTTTACACAGCTAATTAAAGACAAAATGGCAACCTCCTCAATCCCAAACTTCAAACTGATCTCAAACCATACTCGATCCAGTAGCTTGCCCTCTTCATCTCATCCTCTTTTTGCAAGTTTTGAGCAACATTTGGTTAGATTAAGGTCATCCAAAGCTGCAAGCTCATCATTATCAATATGCCAAAACCTGGATTTATTCAGAAACTTGTACGAGTCTGTGGATGATGTTCTTCAGCTCCCACTCAGTCAACAAGCTCTCTCCCACCAAGGAGCCAACATTGTCTTTGGATGGCTCAGGCTTTTGGACATTTGTGGCTCCATCAGAACCATTTATTCACAGTTGAAAGAGATTATTCAGGAACTCGAGTCGTCCCTAAGAAGAAAAAGAGGTGTTGAAATGGTCAACGAAGTTGGTGCATATATGATCTCAAGAAAACAATTGAATAAAATGATTTGCAAGTGTTACAAAGAGTTGAAAAAGGAAGAGAAAAGACTTGTTACAATATTGGAAGTGGCAAACAAAGATTGTACTGAAAGACTGTCTTTGGTTAACCTGATCAAGGACATTCAAGAAGTTAGTGTTTCAATGTTAAGGTCCACTTTATCCTTCATTAGTTCTGAGCCAAAACCGGGTTCTTCAACCTCAAGATTGTTTAAACCAGCTAAGAAAGCATCCTCTGAAGGAGAATCAAACAATCAGAAGCTGGAGTTTGAATTACTTGACCTGATCAGTAAAAACAAGAAGGGAGCTTCGAACCAAGAGAAAGATCTTGGAAATATGCAAAATCTCCTGAAAGGACTAGAGGCATTGGACCTTGGAATTCAAGAACTGGTATAGGAGTTAGAAGTTCTCTTTAGACTTCTATTGAAAACCAGGGTTTCCCTTCTCAACACTATCAACCATTAGATAGATTGTGCCAAACGAGCACATATACATGACATTACTTATCTCATTATGTACACCAAAAATCTGCAGATCAATGTTATACACGGACGAGTCTGAATCAAATACATGACCAATCTTTATATCAACACATTCTCATCTTCTTATTTCGATTTCTTTTAGTATTCTGAATTTTCTTTATCTTCAAATGAAAACACTATCTTCTTATTCAATCATCAAAAATCGTCCATGCTGCGGATTCTAAGTTGGGTAAGTTTGCAATTTCTAACGGTAGTCGAGGTGCCGAGGTGCGTGAGTAAGCCTGACCCTAACAGAACTTAAAATAAAATAAATAAAAATTAATTTATTTCACCTTCTGATAAATTCATGTCTTTCAATAATATCTATGTTCAAGGAGATTCATATTATTGGCAGTGGCAGATTTAAAGCGAGAACCTAAAGAAGTAGTTACATTTTATTGATCAGATTTACTTCATTGAATTTTCTGTTTCAGCTATGAAGCTATTGATACATCAATAATATATGTTTCCTTAATAATTGTTCCAGCCAAAACTATAGAGGTCCCTTAACAATATTATTTTATTTAGTGTAAGGCTGTCATGCTTCCAAATGCTCTTAATCTGCTAGAATTACCTCATTTTGACTAGCTTGGATGTGATATATACGAGCAAGTAATTAGGTCCAACATTCAGCCCTCCGATGAAATATATAATTACTTAAATGATTTGGTGGCATCTCATCAACCTTTCAAGGCTGTCAATATTCCCTTTGTTTGCACCTACTGATCACCATCTGACGACTGAGATATAAAGAACAGGAAATTAATATAGAATGTAATACTCATTTAAAGAAGGCATCATCAAGAAAACCCTATCACTTTATATGCATCAGTGTGATAATTAAGAGTCAGTGGTAGCCAATCTTAAATTAATTTTTTTGCTCCCGCAATCTTAAATTAATTTGGAATACACACCTACACAGTCTATATTGTTAAGCATAATGTTGGCAGATCCACAGCAAGACAACCAAATGAAGTCGGAGAGGAGGAAAGGAAAGTTCTGCACTTGTTTTTTTTTTTTTTTTTCCTTTCTTTTCTCCTGTCATTAACTTGTACATATACTCAAAGGGAACTTCTGATCTGATACCCATCGTCTCCAACACAAGTACTAAAACTTTCTTTAATTTGCAAAAGAGAGAAAATAGCCAAGTCTTCTAAAACCAGTTACCATACACGTGGGTTCATCCTCAAAACTGCAAATCCAGAGGATCAGTTGAGGAGGCTGAGATCATCCAGCACCTCATCATCTTTATCATCATCAGCATGCCAAAACTTAGGTCTTCTCATTGACCTCTACAAGAGTTTCGATGACTTTCTTCAATTACCACATGCTCAATAAGCCCTTTCAGCTGATCAGTGCCACCAAGTTATTGAAAATGCTGTGGATGGATCCATCAAATTGTTGGATATCTTCAGCATGAGTAAGTATGCTCTGCTGATCACAAAAGAAAGCTTTGCATAAACTTGAATCATCAATTAGAAGAAATAGAAATGGTGAATCGGTACATGAATACGAAGTAATGAGCTTTCAAGTTTCCAGGAAAAATGTCAAAAAAAATTGTCAGCAGGTGCACCAAGAATTTGAGAAAAATGGAGAATTGCAAGATCAAGACTAATGAGATAAAAAATCCAGAGGATGTTGCCCCGTTCCAAATCATAGAAGAAGTTGAAGCAATTAGCCTTCCAATTCTTGAGCCCATCTAATCTTTTGTATTTGGGGCACAGATCGGACAGTCATTGTTGTTATACTAGTATGCACTGTAATTATCTTATTAATTAATGAAGTGTTTTATTTATTTATTTATTGTCTTTTATATCCTTAATTGTTTATTAAGAGATATTATTCTTATGAATAAGAATTAATGTGATATTGTTATGACTAATTTAAATTGGTGTTTTTGATAGTTGAATTATTTTTTTGGATAATAATAATTCATTAAGATCAACGTATGTTTATTTTCTATGAACTAGTACGGAGATACTAATAGATTAGAAAATGGAGAATCACATCCCTTTTAAGAATAAACATAAGAAGTATTTGGGGAGACAAATGACTTGAAAATGTGACATATTAATTAATGATATAATGTCATTCATTAATTAATTGTAATTGTGCATATATTCCCTAAACCAAAAATACTATACATGAGACTTATATTTAAGTATTTGGAATTTACTATTACTCTATTCATTTATTCCGTTAAATGTCAAGGTAACATGTAATTCCTAATATTTAATTATGAAGTTAAGTATTAGTAACTGACGGGATCCATTACTTCATAATTAAATAAGTAAAGTACATAAGAAACAGTTAAAAATACGATATGGCTGATTTTATTAAATTAGGTGTAATGTTTTCACTATGTCATTCTAACAATTATCATCCAAGTTCATGTCACCAAAACAAAGAGGAAAGCAAGGGGAAGTGATGGAGAAGTTGGACCAACGTCTGGAAGCTCTGTAGAAAGGGAAAAACACAGGAAAAAAAAAAAAACAATTTCATAGCATTGAGTTGACCATTCAAGAACTTGAAGAAGGACTGGAATGCCTATTTAGGAGATTACTCAAATCTTTCAATTTCCTACAAACTTCTTGTAGAATATTGTAACCTGTTGGCAGATATATTCATGGCCAACATTAAGCAGATCATACTTTCATGATTTTCATTATTCCTCACAATCTGTGTCTCTTTGGATCTTGATTTATCTAGATTAATTATTTCTAATTACTTCATTAACCTCAATAACTTAATTACACGTACGGTTGTGAAATCCATGATATTTTTTGTTTAGTCCCTCATCAGTCAAGGGCGAGGGTTCCTTAACATACATGTCAGACTTAATTTTGTCACTATATATCTTGCATGCGCATGCACATGCACATGCACATGCACAACAAGTACATATAATTAATTCAAAATCTGCACGAGCGGATCAAGATTCGTCTTGCTCCCCAGCAATTTTACATGAACATCAATTTCTATCTTTCTCCAATATATGCTCTAGAATTGCTCCAAAACAAACCCCTCAATCGCTTTACTATGCGGAGATGGAGATCATAAATGTGGCTCTGTACATGTAATTGTTTAGCACAATCATCATCTCTCCCTTGCGCTGGAGATTAAATTTTGGTCCGATATAGATGAGACAGAACCTGGACATGCATGGGGAAAATTTAATCACATATGACAACAATATAAATATATATATAGTGAGAGAATGTGATTCCTTTCATTTTCTTGACTTCATGACATATCACCCGTGTGGATCTTAATGACATTTTAATTTTATTGATGAATTTTAATAATTTCCTCAATTATTCAAAGCCATTGCTGGCACTACCCTCTTGCAACTTTAATTTTTAATTTGCAATGATCGTCAATTTCGGATCGACCCTATCATTCTCAAGCATACTGTTGGCAGATTCACAACATGACAGCCACATTGACATCGAGAAGAGAAAAATCTTCACATGGCTCTTCTTTTCTCTCAATCCAGAGAATATATATACAAGGCAGAATTAGAACTTCTGGCATCACAAATTCACAATCAAAACTTGGCAAACTAAAGTGAAAAATCAACCTCTTTTGCCTCAAGGAAGGAAAAATGGCAGCAAAAACCAGCTTCCACACACGTTCCATCAGTTTGCCTTCTGGTGCTCATCCTCAAAGATCAAGTCTAGAAGAAAAGTTGTGTAGGCTCAGATCATCTACAACTGCATCAACATCTTCATCATCAATATGCCAAAACTTAGGTCTTCTCAATAACCTGTATGAAAGTTTTGATGACTTGCTTCAATTGCCACATACTCAACAAGCCCAGTTTTCTCATCAATTTGAAAAAGCCCTGGATGGATCTGTCAAATTGTTGGATATCTGCAGCATGAGTAAGGATGCTTTGCTGATTGTAAGGGAAAGCTTACAAAAATGTGAATCATCACTCAGGAGAAGGAGAAATGGGGAACCATCAGCCCATGAAGATGAAGTTAAACACTTTGGGGTTTCCAAGAAAAATATCAAAAGCATTGTGGGAAAGTGCTCCAAGAATTTGAGCAAAATGGAGACTTGCAAGATCAAGACTAATGAAATCCTAAATGGAGAGTTGCCCTCCATGATGAGAGAAATTGAAGCAGTCAGCCTTTCAGTTTTCAGATCCATTTTATCTCTCCTGTTTGGGACAACAGAAAAGTCACTGCTTTCCAAGATAATTCCATCATCAAAACAAACCGGGAAAGTAATGGAGAAGATGGATCAGGCTTTGGAATCTCTCAAGGGCCAGAAGACTGAAAAGATAGACTTCCATGCCACTGAATCTCTCATTCTAGAACTTGAAGAAGCATTAGACTGCCTTTTTAGGCGATTACTCAAATCTCGAGTATCCCTTCTCAACATACTCAATCATTAGACAAATTTTTTTGAAGAAATTTAAATGTGATTCCTCTTGTAATTAAAGTGTAAATGATACCGAATTATTATCAGATAATCAGTTTTCTTTTACAGAAGACATTCAAGTTTGCCTCTATACCTATTAATTATCTCCATGCTGATATTCAGGGGTTCTTGAATTCAAATGCTGATAAATATGGCCAACTGAATTGCATCAAATATCCATAAAAAACAATATCGTGTTCACTGTTTTTTCCAAGACGTCCTTATTCCTTAAAGTATTCAAGATTAAGAAGCTCATTTTAATTCTAACAAATAGACAGAGATGACCGGAAGGAAAAAAAAAAAAAGGGAAAAATTGTATCTTCCTCAAATGTTGATTATCATAGTAAATTAATAGAAAAACTATGGTTCTTTAGAAGTTGAAAATTATCACTGGTCTTACAGATTAAATAAGGCTAAATTCATGAGAAATCTTGAGTTCTTGAAACAAAGTAAATGAATAATTTTTAAAAAATATAATTACATTCAATGATTGATAAGCTAACAAGGTCAAGAACCAGTTCCAAGGTTGTCATTTCATTTTCCACAGCCCTGAGAAGAAGAAGAAGGTTGCATGCATAAGTCGGCATACAGGATAGTGGATACTGGATACTTTTTAGAGGAAATTGCACCCACTTTTGCATAGACCTTTTAAAATATAATCACACTTATAATTCATTCAAAATATAATCACTTTGACATGTGTTTTTACCTTCGTACCCTTCTTCCAAACTAAAGGAAACTCTTCCAAAAATTTTTGGCCAAATATTGCTTCAAAAACTCTCTCTCCCTTTGGGATGCTCACAAAACCCTCCCAATTAGCTCTCTTTCCCTACACAGCATTCAAAATTTCTTCATCTCTCTCTAAAATCCACGTTTTCTTATAAAATCTTAACAAGACTTTTCAATTGTATCATTCAAACTTTCTACTCTCTCACTAAACCCACGCTCGAACCATTTGCAAAAAAAAATCATATCTTTCAAATGAAATCCGTGGAAAAATTGAATCTTCATGGAGAAAATGTTAGTTTTCGTCCACTCTTTATGCTTAAATCTGTCAAAGATTGAATATTTATGGAGGAAATATTTGTTTTCATCTTAAAAAATGAATGGGTATCTTTATTTTTATGTTTTGAAATATATTATAAACAAAATCCATCTCTTTTTGTTCAAATCTGTGCAAAGATTGAATGTTTATGGTGCAAAGATTGAATCTTTATTCTTTTTAAACTGAATGGGTATATTTATTTTTGTGTTTTTCGTCTAGATCTTAAGTAATTATTATGTGTTGTTTTGTGGAGTATCGTCTTATATTTGTAAAGTGCTGCTTGTTATTTTTGTAATCTTTATAAATAGTTTTTATAATTGTTATATATTGTAATTTTAACTATTATGGGTTGTTTTTAGCACACGTAAAGGTTGTAAAAAGGTTTCATTTTTTTTTCTTGGTTGTGTAGACCTCCAAATCCTTCATAACTATACCAGGTTGTTTTTGTGGAGTATCGGGTTGTTTTTATAACTGTCACTGATTGTATGATGTAATTGTTTTGTGGGTTGTTTTGGGTTGTATGATCTAACTGCTATGAGTTGTTTTGTGGAGTACCGGATTATTTTCGTAACTACTGATTGTTTGATGTAAGTGTAACTATTATGAATTCTTTTCTAACTGCTTACATGTTGCTTGATGTAACTGTTACGGGTTCCTTTTTAACTATCACAGGTTGTTATGTGAAGTATTAGGTTGTTTTTGTAACTATTACAAGTTATTTTTAGGTATAACATTTAATGGTTATTTTTCCTTGGCATTAACTGTTTTTTGTTGACCAGATATACCCGTTGGCATTCGGGATTGGGCACTTCAAAGATTCCAATTCTTGATCCTAGTTTTTTATAAACTTCAAGGCACAATTAGATGTCCCAAAACATGTTCAATATGCAAACAATAAGGACACACAAAAAGGCAATGTCGAGATAGAAGAGCTTAAGCATATACAATTCACTATACAATTCTTGATTGAGTGCATTGTATTTGTTTTGTTTTTTAATTCTTTTCATCTCATTGTAAAATACTTTACAAGATTGTATATTTTGTCAAAAAGGTTATCATAAAAATATGTTGTTTTTATATGTTATGGGTTGTTTTTGTAACTGTCACGAGTTATTTTTGTAATTGTCACGGATTGTTTGGAAGAGGTTACGAGTTATGTAGAAGCTTTATTGACTGTTATTTTACTTTAGTTTTGTTGATGGCATGGGCATTCTCATGTAGTTCTAAGCCTTTCAAGATTTTGTTTTAGCCGTATGAGTTATTTCTCTTCAGTTACAGGCTGTTGCTTTTTTTAATGGTTGTTTAAAAGATGTCACTTGTTTAACATTTTAACCTTGTTTTTATAATTGTTACGGATTGTTGCTATAACTATTACGGGTTGTTATTTAGCTATTATGGGTTGTGTGTTTTGTGAAGTACTTGTTTCACAGAAGTAGAAACCCATTAAAATTCAACCTACCAAACATATTACCTTGATAAAATCACTAAAATGATCATGTAAAAAATCACTAATAGTATTCAATAAAAAAGAACAACATAAATTGTTCAATATCCATACATAAAATTATTATGCACTCCACAAGCGTCATCCAAGTGTTTAGCCCCCATCCAAACCTTTTCATCCTTGACATTCTGAAAGAATTCGGCATCTGCATACCACTTGATATTGGATAGCTTCAAACTGCATGAAACATTTTAGTGTTAGAAAAAAGATATATAATAACTCATATAATCAACTAAAAAACACAACTCGTAACTGAACAAATAACAACCTATAACTCCACAAAATAACTCGTAATCGAACAAACAATAACCTGTAACTCCACAAAACAACAGTTAACTCAAATGAATAACGTGTAACTTAAATAAACAACTCGTTACTTAAATAAACAAGTAACTGAAACAAACAACCCCTAACTAAAACAAACAACTTATAACTCAAAAAAAACAAGAACTCAAATGCATGAAATAATCTCTAACTCCACAAACAACAACAATCCAATGTATGAAACAACTAGTTACTCAACAAACAACAACTCACAAAACAACTCATACGAGAAAAACAAACTCTCCAATCAAAGCTTTAACTAAGAAATTAAGCATTTTTTAATTATTTAGTTGTAAAAATCACTTCTTGCAACTTATAAACAAAACCTATAAAACATGTAAACCTTTTAAGCAAATAACCCGTAACAGTTACAAAAACAACCTAATACTCCACAAAAACAATCTGTAACAGTTCCGAAGGATTTGAAAAAAAAAACAAAAATAAATATACTCATTAATTTTTTAAGATTAAATCAAACATTTCCTCCAGATTTAATCTTTGCACTGATTTGAGCAGAAAGATGTTTTTTTATACATATAATATATCTCAAAAAACAAAAATAAATATATTCATTCATTTTTTAAGATAAAAACAAATATTTTCTCAATAACGATTCAATCTTTACACAGATTTGAGCAGAAATATGTGATTTTTTTATATATATATAATGTATCTCAAAACACAAAACCGAAAGATACCCATCTATTTTTTAGGATGAAAACTAACCTTTCCTCCATGAAGATTCAATCTTTAAACGGATTTAAGCAGAAAGATGTGATTCTTTTTTTTTTTTTTTTGAGAATCTTGCAAGAGAAGTTCAACGCTGATGGAAAGTTTTCTAAAATGCACCGGAGAAAGGTTGGAACTCAATTGAAGAGTCACCGAAACTCCTTGGAATGTTGGTAATGCTTCAGAGGAAGGAGAGCAATTCGAAGGGTTGCAAGAAAGTGTGATTGTGGCTTCGAAACAACCCATATGAAACAGTTTTGTTAAAGTAATATGAAATGGTTCGTGATTCCATTTAATAACTTAACTAAAAAAGAGGTTAAAGGAGAATCCTAACTAATATCCTATTCTTTTTCTCTATCCAAAATAATGTGCAAATTTGTAGAGATATTATAGGAATATGATTTATAGAGTTGTTATAGGAGTTAAATTTTTATTGTAACTAATCACTTATTTTGTGATATTCTGTTTCATTATTGTATTTATAAGAGCAGTAATCTCTTTCATAATAAAATAACAACTCCTTCTATCAAATTTAAGACTATTAAAGTCTCAACAACAAGTAACAGTTATACTAACAACCCTTAATTGTAAATAAATAACCCGTAATTTAATAACTTGTTTGTGTTACTGTAAAGGTATGCAGCTCACATAAAGTTACAATCGAAACTATATGAACTACAACTCATGACCAAAAGTCAATTGATAAGTTATTTTGTACATTTACATACTATCGGGTTAAAATTACCCACAAAAAATTTCTTTTTACTAAAATTTATGGAATTTAAAACTATAGTCAAATTTAAAATATCTATCCTATTTGACGCAAAAAAAAAAATGCACCTAGTTTTTAAGCTTTCTTTGGCCTTCTAATTTGTAAATGTAAACATTTGGGCTGGACTTATGTCCCTCATCTATTGGGCTTCCTATCTGAGATCTTAACATAGTAATAATTGTACTAATTAAAGAAATTCTGAAGGAAATGAAACAAAAATCGAAGTAGATTTTCTGGATAGCACTAAAAACACGTAGAAGCAATCCAAGCAACTCCAGTATCTATGGCTTGTATTGAACCAAAAACCATCTTGCACTCTTCCAAAATTTTCACATCCTGCATAATTTTCTAACCACTACCCAGTATATAATATACACATAATTCTGCCTCCCGGATGAGAAAAAATCTTAGGACTCTCAATTACTTCTTCTTGCTTTCTTCTTACTCTCATCTAATAGAATTCCACACCACCATTGGAGCGGTGCTCCATTGATTCGCAAGTCAGTTTCATCATGACTTCCACAGCCAACCATTTGCTCTCCTCCAATTTTTTTGGTGCTCAACTATTTCTCTCTCCTCCAACTCCCAAAACAACTAAATCTTTGCCAAGAAGATTTTTAGTCCCTCAATCAATTCTGGATAAAAAACCCAATTCACAGTCCCTGAAGAGTTTGCCATCTCAGGCTTCTTTGGCTGCTTTAATTTTTTCCTCAATAAGCCCACAAGCCTTAGCTTTAGATAACACTGTAACCCCTCCATCGAATCCGCCTCAAGTGCTTCAAGCTGATGCACCCCAGCCCAATCCTGCAAACCCCTCTCCCTTCTCACAAAATCTCATCTTGACTGCTCCAAAGCCCCAGGCTCAGTCTTCTGATCTCCCAGAGGCCTCCCAATGGCGTTACAGCGAATTCTTGAATGCAGTGAAGAAGGGGAAAGTGGAAAGAGTGAGATTCAGCAAAGACGGAAGTGCCCTGCAGCTAACTGCAGTGGATGGCCGCAGAGCTACTGTAATTGTTCCCAACGACCCAGACTTAATCGATATCTTGGCCATGAATGGAGTTGATATTTCAGTTTCTGAAGGTGATTCTGGTAATGGGTTATTTAATTTTATTGGGAATTTGCTTTTTCCTTTCCTTGCTTTTGCTGGGCTCTTCTTTCTGTTCCGGCGGGCTCAGGGAGGTCCAGGTGGTCCCGGTGGCCTGGGTGGGCCAATGGACTTTGGCCGTTCCAAATCCAAGTTCCAAGAGGTCCCTGAGACTGGTGTGACATTCGCTGACGTTGCTGGAGCTGATCAGGCAAAATTAGAATTGCAAGAAGTGGTTGATTTCTTGAAAAACCCAGACAAGTACACTGCATTGGGTGCAAAGATTCCAAAAGGGTGTCTTTTGGTTGGACCACCTGGTACGGGGAAGACCCTTTTAGCTAGAGCAGTTGCTGGTGAAGCCGGTGTGCCATTCTTTTCTTGTGCAGCTTCAGAGTTTGTGGAGCTGTTTGTGGGTGTGGGAGCTTCTAGAGTGAGGGATTTGTTTGAGAAGGCTAAGGCTAAGGCTCCTTGCATTGTATTTATTGATGAGATTGATGCAGTAGGAAGGCAGAGAGGAGCAGGTCTTGGAGGTGGAAATGATGAAAGAGAGCAAACCATTAATCAGCTTTTGACTGAAATGGATGGCTTCTCTGGGAACTCTGGAGTCATTGTTTTAGCAGCTACTAACAGACCGGATGTTCTTGATTCTGCATTGTTGAGGCCTGGAAGGTTCGATAGACAGGTCACTGTGGATAGACCTGATGTTGCTGGCAGAGTCAAGATTCTTCAGGTTTGTTCAACTTTTTTTCTGCTCTTACCTGTGACGCTTGTGGTTGTAGTTGTTTGAGACTTAATTTTGAATGGATCAATCCATCCTGTCGATGTAGAGGAAGAATAAGCCGGAAATTTTGCCATAAGGACGGATTGGTATTAATGCCCACATTTAACAGATGGCATTCTCAATGTCTAGTTATAGTACCAAAACGTTGTGGGGACATAGATTCCTTATGCAGAATGGTTGAGATAGTAGGTCTTGCTGTATCTTCGACGTCTTATCTGCTTAAACATATCCAATTAGTTCGTATAGAGTTAAAGGAGAATGTGTAATCTGCACTGGGTCCTTTTCCTCTACGTGGTGTCATTTAGCCATGGTACTGGTGATTTTACCAACTGCTGTGTCCAATACAAGTCTGCTGAAGCTAGACGTCCATATGTTTGGCTGCTTAGAAAATCTTAATGAATGTTAGTGAAATCTCTCTCGCGAGGCCATGCATATGATAAACTTATTTCTGATATTTGACCATATATGTTGCAGGTGCACTCCAGAGGCAAGGCCCTTGCAAAGGATGTTGACTTTGAAAAGATTGCTAGGAGAACCCCTGGTTTCACTGGTGCTGATTTGCAGAATCTTATGAATGAAGCAGCCATTCTTGCAGCTAGACGAGACCTTAAGGAAATAAGCAAAGATGAGATATCAGATGCTTTGGAAAGAATAATTGCCGGTCCAGAGAAGAAAAATGCTGTTGTATCAGATGAGAAGAAGAAGCTGGTTGCTTATCACGGTATAGAGAAAAGGACCTCCTAGGCTGCTACCATTCAGTCATCTCTTACACATTTTATAATGTTAACATTTGTGTTGAATTTGCATTTCAGAGGCGGGGCATGCCTTGGTTGGAGCACTTATGCCTGAATATGATCCCGTTGCCAAAATCTCAATCATTCCTCGTGGTCAAGCTGGTGGTCTTACCTTCTTTGCTCCAAGTGAGGAGAGGCTAGAGTCAGGTCTGTACAGCAGAAGCTACCTTGAGAACCAGATGGCTGTTGCCCTTGGTGGAAGGTTAGTGACCTGATTCTTTTCTTTTTTTCTTCCCTTGTAAACAGCACATTTTGTTAAAGATAGAATCCCAGAGCTCTAAATAGGTTTTTTTCCTTCCCCTTTTAGCCTCCAGCCAGATATTAACCTCTAGATTTGAATTTGTTTACTGAACTTGCCAACTGAGACTCTATTGTTCAGAAAAGTGAACCACTAATGCATCATATGGAACTCCTTTTTATGTTTTGGAGCTTCCTGAGGATGATCTATAAATGCACGTGGCATTCCTTTTCTAGGTTAAAATGATGACTGGGACCTATACAAACTGGCAGCATGTCAATTATTTCTCAGTTGTAGTTCTTGAAAACTGTTTTCATAAAGAATATACTTATTCTAAAGATTCTGGATCCTTCTGGCTTTTAAAATGAAAACTTCTAGTGATAGCATTGGAGGAAGGCATGTGCTACCGGGCAGGTCGCTTGAATGCTCCTTCTGCCTTTATAAATGCAGCCTATTACAAACCCTACACATGTAAATTCTTGCTGATTCAATTGCCCATGCAGGGTTGCAGAAGAGGTTATTTTTGGAACAGAAAATGTTACTACAGGTGCATCAAATGACTTTATGCAAGTTTCCCGGGTAGCCAGACAGATGGTTGAAAGATTTGGTTTCAGCGAAAAGATTGGACAAGTTGCCATTGGAGGACCAGGCGGCAATCCCTTCTTGGGACAACAGGTGCTGCTTGTTTATGCAAATCGTCTTGTATATAAGATCTTGCTTTTGTGCAGTTAAAAGAGTTGTTACTGATACCTGAAAATTGCATTATTCAACAGATGTCATCTCAAAAGGACTACTCCATGGCAACTGCTGACATTGTGGATTCAGAAGTTAGAGAGCTGGTAGAGAAAGCATATTCAAGGGCCAAGCAAATAATCACAACCCACATTGACATTCTACACAAGCTTGCTCAGCTGCTCATCGAGAAAGAAACAGTTGATGGAGAGGAGTTCATGAGCCTTTTCATCGATGGCAAGGCTGAACTATACGTTGCCTAATTCATGAACAAAGCTTCAAATTCTGTTGTACAATATTGAAATACAACTATATACATTAACAAATTACTTTTGACACAAACATGTAAAAAAATTTATTGGTATTTTCTGCAACTTGAGAACTTGTGTCTCCCTCTCTATTGTACATCTTGAATGGCAACCAAACTGCAAAGGAAATGATACATAAACAGGACCTTACAATGTAACAACTGAATGAGTCATGACTACAAAAAATAATATCGCACGGTCAAGATCCTCTTCCACCTCGTTGCCTTTTCTCTTCAAGCATGGAAGCCTCGTTCAACATGTCAGATGCATCTTTCTGCATGTCTAGCTTGGCTAGGGCAACTGCCTGCATATAGAATGCTGTAGACCAATCTGGGTATACACATTGTGCTTGCATTGCATCTCTAAGGGCTGCATCAGGTTGGTCACACATCAGATAGCAAAGGCTCCGCCTTGCATAAACTGTTGGAGAGATCATGGTTCCTACATCTACAAACTGTATATGCAATCAGCACTGGAAGAGTATAACTTGCCTAACATATTAAGGGAATAATCATTTGCTAGAATATAGTAATTTTCTTATCACCATGAAAAATTTTGATGAGACATGGCACAGATTCAAGCAGGATAAGAATTTGTGACCATCAGACAAGAAATACCTACAGCATTTATAATAATTTTCAGATTAAGATTATGAGTTCTGAAACTGTGCACCATCAAGAAAAAGAGATGGTAAATTTGTAGGATATAATATTTTGGAAATAGGAAAAAAGAAATTCTTCATTTTGTTTTTCCATCCCATTTTTTTCCTTTGTTTGCCTTACAAAAGAGATAAAAGAACATTTAGAAGTTGATTCATATTACCAAGACTAAACCTAATTCACTAATCAGAGCCATCTATGATATACCATGGCCTAAAGCTAGCAAAATATCCAAAAAGGTGGCAAAGAATACAGGTAAAGGACGACGCTTAGTAGCATGCGAAGAATGGAATAGGAAAAGCTGATGGCATAGGAAGCACTTCCGAATATGGTCATATTCACCTTTTCTCTTTTCTATGATGAGCATTTAATGAATAACTTGTATCCACGCTCATCAGTAAAACAACCATGAGATGAGGTTCACTGAACCTCCAAATGTAAATTCAGAATAAAGCAAAACCTTGAAGTGCACACTGAGCCCAAAGCAAGATGCAGAAGTTGATAAGTGGCACCGTGATGACAATGGCAAAACTTTTACACGTGTCAATAGTAGAAAAGCAATCCCTAAGATATTTACTGAAAATAACGACATATAGGTTATAGCAATCTTAAGATAATTACCTGAGAATAACAATCTATAGCAGTCTTAAAGTCCTTGTCACGGAATGCCAAGTCTCCACGCTTCCTTGCCTCCAACATATCTCTCATTTGTTGAGTCCATTCTTGGAAAGATAACTAGAGAAAGAGTGCCCATGACCTTAGTATATGGATAAAGGGGGGAAAAAATTCCATATGCATCTTTAATCTCAGATGAATTTACCTCATTGGTACCCTCGTCATCTTTGTAGTGTGTCGAAACCAAAATCTGATGGATTGCTGTGAGATCCATGCGTGAACAGGCATCACCCATTGGAGAAAGTGGATGTGGAGGTGTAGCAGGTGCTTCTTCATGCTTTGCAATTCCCAGCATCACATAAGACGGAACCTGCAAGCAAGGATTCATCATTCAGTACAACGGGAATTGCAATGAAGAAAACAAGATATGGCGATGCATAAGAAAAGCATACACAGTCTCATTTATCTCAAGACACAACTACTGTTCCTTCACTTGTATAAAATGATATTCATTCATTTATTAAACATACCTTTATCATATACAAATAATATACACCTAAGGTCCAACTATTGCAAATGGTTCCTATAATAATTCATCAGGGGTAAGGTGGTAAACAAAGATGGCAGTGCACTTGTCTAAATGTTTGTCCAGAGTCAAAACATGGAGATTAACAACTTGGAATAGAGGAAGTAACTTGAAATGAATATCTTCACAAATTCAAGTAGCTGCTTCAATTAACTCTCTACCTCTTATGCTCTCTTATTGGAAGGGGAAAAGTACAGGAAATGAAATTAGCATAAAGGTTTTCAATTGGACACTTCACAATTAGCAATTCGGTATGCTGAACGTTGCCCCAAGAAAACATAACTCCTATTGATACAAAATTGCAGATAATCAAAAGAGTTTTTTTTTTTTTTTCTTTTAAATAAAGTCAGGGCCTGCCAAAGCAGTATAGTCAATAAACATATTCTGAAGGTGTGGCCCCAGAAAAGAGGCTATTTATTTTAACTAATTAAATGGGGCAGTTAAAATTGCCCAATCTAAAAGAACTTCCAGAAAACAAAAAGATCATTGAAACCATAACAAGCAAATATCTAAAAGAATTCAACTTACATCAGCTTTATTTTGCAAAGGGGACAGAGTAGAAACAAGATCATTGGTGCTTGGTCGGTCTTTAGGTTCATATTGCAAGCATTGTGAAGCAAGATCAAAAACTACTGTTGCCTCTTCACTTGAAAAGTTCCCTTCCAAATGTGAATCCATTAATAGAAGAATGTTCTTGCCCCTTATCATATCCAGTGCCTTACAAGAAGAAAGCAGAACATGATTATTCTCTAGGAAAAGCAAAATCACAGGAAATATGCAGTGTCACTATTGTTTTGTATTTATCCTATTTGACATAAAAAAATAGGCATGGATTAGTAAACAGGTCAATTTGGATATCAAGTTTCTAGGTAGCTTCAAGCATTGCCACATGATGCTTTTTTTACTCCCTAAAACACAACTACCCTCTTCATCTATAAACACTTTAAACCCTTGTTAAGGAAGTCATGTAGGATAAGCATAATTGTGAAATGTAGGATAGCTATAATTGCGAAATGCTTGTACAAGAATTACGTTTCTTTTTCTAAAAGCTTTAGGTGATTTGCATACAAGACTCTCAAAGATGAGGAGCAACTGGAGACTGGTGTGAGTCCTTCAAGGTTGAAGCACCATGCCTAATGAACTTTAACATGACCAAACTCACTCACAAACAAGTCTTCCAACCCTAGTTCAAATTTCAAAGCTCCATCTTGAGACCAGAGGAGTCTATTTTGAGCATTTGGACTTTTCAATTACATGCAATTCAATCTGTTTTAGCTATTGACACACCTAGGGACAATACAAAACTTTTACCAAAGTGATAAAAAGTGTGTAGCAGTACTTCCAACCTTCAACTGTTCAATATGGCTATATAAATTTGAAAAATATCCATTATCTCAATATTTACTTAAGCAATTGACGATCAAGGGGGAAGAGAATCCTTACATGAGTGGGAGGGATATGCTTTCCACTAAGAAGATCCAAAAGAACAGTTCCGAAGCTGAAAACAACACTTTCGGGAGTAACCCTACCTGTGAAAGAGGAAAATTATTCTAAGATCAGCAGTAGTAAAAGAAGCAGCTATTTTATACAAGTATGCACACATGCATACTTGTACAGGCAGTCAAAAACCATAGCAGCCCTCTTAAAGTAGAGTTGCATCACCCTCTGTCAAATATTATAACTATTTAATTAGCAGAAAGGGAACTATGCTGTAATACAATTCATTATTATTTCAAAAACAAACAGCAGAAGATTTTAAAATTTATATTTGTCTTGTTCCTCTTTAGAAAACTGGCCACCATTTTATGCACTTCTAACTATCATCTTCGGGAGATATGCACTCTTTCAGCTATGAAGTCTTCATGGATAAGATAGATGTAATTAAGCATGGTACAACCTCATTAATCAACAGCTAAACCTTCTCAATGAATAAGATAAAGCATCTGCAATGAATAATTTCCATTTGCAGAGGACCTTGGTTTCTTTCTAAAATAAGATCCCTATTCTTACATCTCCTACCGGTCACTAGTTAAACATGTAACACTGTAAAACAACCATAGAAGCTTTGCACTAAACAGCACTAACATGAAGTTTCATTTAGCATTAAAAGCTGAAACATCTTCGAGAATTAGACTTGGCATTCAAAATGAAGGTAACAAGACTGATTTACTTCTCAGTAAATCAAAAGTTATATGACCATTCCAATCATCAAGAATAAATATTGCAGAAATTGTGCAAAAAAATATATAGGTATGGCCTCTGAATATTGTTCCACTTAACTGAAGCTTTCAGAGCTCCACCAAGAAAAAGAACTACATTCACGTATCAGTCACCTGCTATCACCGTATAGACTCAGATATAAAAATTATGCCTTTTAAGAAATCCAAGCCCAAACAGTATATGTTTCCTTAATTTCTCGGTCCAAAATAGATTATGAAGAAGTCAATGCTCATACAATCCCTTCCAATGCCATCTAATGCAGATATTGTGTATAATTCTATTAAGAATAACTCTGTCTACTTATGCTCAGGAGCAAAAATGAAACTGGCACTTTTTCTTAAACATCTTATAGAAAAATGAGAAGTTGTAAATTGTAATGCATGGTAAATCACGGTTAAACCAAATCAGAAAAGAGTACTTACCATTTCTTAAATACTCTGGAGGAGTATATGCAAGATTGGTGCTATAACTTTTACCATCCCTACTATTTTTCATTAGTCCAAAGCAAGAGAGCCGTGGATCGCCATTCTGCAAACAACATTAACCAAATTAATACTCTACTCAAATTAAACCCAAGTCAAAATAAATATACCAGATGGCCTGGAATTGATGCAGGTTCGTTACCAAATTATGACTGTATAATAATAACAAAAGTATATCTTGAAGTTCAACAAAAAAGCAAAGATCAAAAAGAACACCTCATCAAACAAAACCCTATATGCATTTAAATCATGGTACAGTGGTCGTCCCTCGGTACTGCAATAGTCCAATGCCTCAGCAATGTACAAAGCAACTCTTAAACGCATTGCCCACTCAAGAGTCTGATTTTCCCCTGTGAAAAAATGTTAAAAGTTATATGCCTGGAAACCATAAAAAATAATAAAGCATCGTACTTGAATGAGGAGAGAATTCAAACAAACCAGAGCAGAGAAGTAAAACTTGGCACAGTGGAGGTAACCCCAACACATATCAATAGGGTACAAAGGAGAGCATAACAAATAAAAATATAAAAGAAAATACAAAAACCATCTCCTTACAAGTTCACATAGAGAACAAAAGATCAAGATACCATGCAACAAAAATTAGTGGTGGACCAAGAAGTAAAAGATGATAAACTCTTTCAGGTGATTAGAAATTAGCATTGTTTCAGAAACTTCTTGGAATATACTGGTAGCAAGAAATCTAGAAGGGAATTTCCTCAACATTCAATGGTCCTTCAAACAATAGGCAAAATTTTCAGCATTATCCCGGGTTTGCCCATACCATAAAATAATGAATAACAGCTGGCTTAAAGTTGTTAATCCCTTCACCAATTCGAAACAAGAATTGTCTTCTGTTAGTATGCTATGCAATTGATATTTAGGTTAAAAAAAGTACCATCCTCCCTGAAGAAAAAAATTCTGAGTAATTCAAATCCAGAGAATAACTTGACTAGCTATATCAATGAGCTGAATTACAGAAAAAAAAAAAACGTTTAAAATTAAATATATTTTGAGAACACGGAAAATGGCATAAATGTGAACTGAAATTGAACAAGCAATAACTATACACGAATCATTTGAATTAGACATACAGTGGAAAAGATGCTTTGCAAGTGTATCATTACGCATGAATTCAGCTACAAGCAGCCTCTCATCACCATCACAGCAATATCCTATTAAATTTGCCAGCCTCTTATGCTTCAATTTCCCAACATCCCGAGCCTCATCCTTCAACCAAAATCGTAAAAAGGCAAGTGAATTTAATGGGAAAATGAAAACCAAAAAGAATGAAGAAACAAAGAATTGGGAGAAAAATACCGCAAACTGCTTGGGGTCAGGCCAAGCCATTTTAGTAAACTTCTTAACGGCGATCCACCGACGATTTTGCAACCGGCCTTTATAGACAACATTGGGAGCCTTCTCTCCACTCTCGGAGACAATGAAATCTGAACTGAAGTTATTGGTCGCTTGTTTAAGTTCAGCCAGCGAGAACTCCGAGAAGGCATTAAGTCCTCCATCCCCGGGCGCACCAGCGGTCCCGTTAGATGAACGAGGGTGGTGACCTTGTCCATAGCGGTTCTGATCCTTGTCGGCACAAGAATCCCCCGAAGGCGACGATTGACAGCAGCCCATAACTCAATCTGAGTTGACTCAGCTCCAAACTCAACCCCACAAACCCACTAAAAATCAAACAATAATAGCAGCAGAAGACAACCTTTATCTCCTTAGTCAAAAAACTTGATGATTTCCTTTTCTTTCTCACTCTAACGTGAAAGATTAAACACAAAAAAATAATAAATAGAATCAAGTCTTGAAATAGAGGAAGAGAAAACCTAGAGAAAAAATGTACAGCTAAGTCGTTCTTCTGTAAAGAAACAAAGGAAACCTCTTCCAACTATTACAGTTCGTCCTCTAGTCTAGAACTGTACAAAAGATATATATATATATATATATTTAGAATACAGAAATCTGACAAATGCGTTCGTGTGGATTTAGAAAGGGATCTGAAAGATTAAAAAATACACAATGAAAGTTGAGAGAAATGAAAACCCAAAAGCAAGGAGAGGAAAAGCCAAAGAAAGAACTTTTCTTTAACCTTTTTACTGGGGGGAGATGTCCCAGCAGTCACATCCACCACCACTGTAGTCTCCTCCCTCCGCTGTTACTGTTACTGTTTTCTTCTGCAGAGAGCATACATTGTGTGTCAGTGATGCTGGAGGTGCTTAGAAAATTCTGATAGGCAAAATCCGTCGTAGTGTTATTGTTATTATTTTTTTTTTTTTCATTAGATATTATCAATATTTTTTTTTCAATATGAATTATAAGATCAATACACTCACTTTATAATAAAATTTTTTGCTTCTTTAATTCAAATTTACCTCTATCATTTCTAGTATAGGATTTTTTTTTTACTTTGAATTCTATATCTCTAAGAAAGGTAAAATCTTCATTTTCGTCCTCATTAGTTAATATTTGGGCTTTTAGTTCATTTTATCTCCCATATTTAAGTTAAAGTAATCTCACATGTTTTTTCATCCGTTAAGCTCTTAATATATTTTGGGCAAACACACTTATCAAAACTATTCATATTACCAACATAGGATAATATTTTGAGTCCTTGCTAGTCAAAATTCAATCAACTCCAAAGATTGTGAATAAATTTCGAGTTGTCCAAGTAATTTATTTGAGTTTTGTTATTCCAAATGCATCTAATTTTTTAAAAATCTATATATATGATTTTGTTGGATTTTGAACAATAAAAATGAGATTGACAATTCTATCCCCAAAAAATTATCTTCTGTCAATAACATGATAGGTTCTGATGAGTGTTTTGTTAGAATTAAGACTAAAATGATTGTTCATAATATGTTGACGGAACATAACAATTGTCTATAGTATATTGAGGGACCATAATAGTTAGAGAAAAAAAACTTATGAGTTCATATTATAATTTGACCCAATCATGTGAGATCAAATGAGCTAAAAGCCCTTAATATTTGATACATATAAGTACTTTTCTTTTTTTTATATATCTTTTTAGATACAATTTTTTTTATTTTATACATCGATTTAGATTTAAATATCTCTATTTTTATTATAAATTATTTTGAATTGAATGTCATATTGCTTAAATGGATAGATTTTTATTATGAAGTCTCATTACCAATCATTTTAATTTTAGGATTTACATTCAATTTACCTAAAGGTCCTATAGTTAATTATGCTTACGAGAACACTATATTGATATTCTCTTCGTCCCACAACATAAATTGTTTAAGGATTTTTTTTCAATTATCAATGTATAATTATAATTTTTTTTATTTTTATCCTATATTAATATTCTCTTTTATTTTATTGTGAAGAAAAATAACTATATTTTTTTTAACACCCACCCTTCAATCATATCCCTTCCTAATCGTGTCTCGTCTTGATACCCAGTGTTGTTGTTTAACATTAAATTAGTAAGGCTTAAACAATAAAATATGGATTTTTTTACTTAATATGGCTGTATTTAAAACTTTTTAATCTTTCTAAAATGGTTACTAGCATCTTATATTGTAAGAGGAAGATAGTAACTTCTATAAAAGTCAAATGCATTTAATAATTTTTTATTAAGTCAAAACAGAATATTCAATTCAAATGAAAAGAGTATTATTTGTAACTTTTAAATGCTTAATATTCTAATCAGAATATGTAGGTAGAATTTATTTACATTAAACAAAAAAAAAATTTTGGACAATTCAAACCATAAAACTTAAAAAATGGTATAAGTATCAATATAATCACTAAGGTTATATGATTTTTTCAATTTAACCATTCAACTTTCAAACATGTAAGTTTGACTACTTGACTTTGAAATTTTATCAATTTGACCATTACAAGGTTAAATCCTTCGAAAATTTTCACATAATTGAATGGCGAAATTGACAAAAATTACAATATTAAATAGTTAAATTGAGAAATCAAATAAAGTTAAATGACTAATTACAAATCTCACAAAGTTAAATGATCAAATTAACACATTTAAAAGTTGAGTGGTTAAATTAAAAAACCAATACAATCTCAGTAGTCATGTTGATACTTATGCCTTCAAAAAATTATCAACATACTCCTTGGCCTTTTCATCATTTCATTATTTCCCCACTTCAAATTAAAAATGAAAAAAGATTCACTGATAATTACCCAGCTTGAGGCATGGGATTAGGCTTCAATTCTAGTCATAATCTGAGAAGAATGAATAGTCCATTTGAAGAAGAAGATACTATAACACAAAGGTACAATATAAGAAATATTGAAAAAGGAAAATTTTATGGTAACTCAACAAGCACATGCTTCTACTAGAGCTTGATTGAAGTGCAAACCTCATGGATGATCTTAATTCAGCAAGGATGTGAAGCTAAAAGGATAAGTTGAGTTTCAATTAAACCTTTGGAATAGGCTGTAGAAATTGTAGCTTCTTTTAGGTGGATGGATCTATCAATTTGCAAGATATAAAGGTCATGATCCATAAAAAAATCTCTTTAGTAGAAAAAAAATTTTTTTGACGAATGTATAGATCACTTTCATATATTCTCTTGGTTAGTGATGGTGTTTTTATTGTTGGCTGCTTGATATCTTCAACCATCGTATTATCAATTAAGAAGTCAAATACCAGAGGATTGTAGCCTGAAGTTGTTTTAGCATAGTAGTTATGTTTACAAATATTCCACAGATTGTATAAGCATAGGCAGTAATTATCAACAAAAAAAAAAAAAAAGAGTACGAGCATAGGCAATGCATAACTCCTATGCTAAGTCAATGTTTTTGAAAGTCCTAATAGACATTTAATTAAATTTATTTTGATGAGAACAGATTAATATTAATGATACTTCAAGTTAATATATTTTAAGAAATTTTTAGATCACATCAAAGTCCCTCATAAAAGAGAACTTGTGCTTACAAGTGTAAAGTCTTCCAGAAATTAATATCTTATAAGATTAAAGACTTCACGTTTGAAGATTTAGTTTAAAAAGTTTGGTTGGGTAATTAGTTTTAATATTTGTACTGAGTCTTTCTTATTTTTATGATTCTTGCAATAAAAATATTTTTCATAAAATATTATTTAAATCTTTCAAAATATATGCTTTTATAAAAGTATGTTTCAAAAATATTTTATCAAAGTATTTTTTTATTGGTTTTGATTGATTGTATCTTAAAAAATACAAATAATTTTGGTCAACTGTGAGTTTTGAACCTCGACTATCCAAGATTGGACTATCCAATCTACTAGAATCTAGGTAAGAAAAAACGTTATTGGAATTTTTCTTAAAAAAAGGTCAAAAATTTGACCATTGGAGTTTTTGCCCCAAAGCTTATTTAAGTCTTTCAAACCATTTCAAAGCTAATTCTTTGACACCAAAACACATGAAACACACTAGAAACATATTTCATCAAGTTTTAAAGATTTCATTTTCGATCTTCTGCTTTTCAAAGAATCATCAAAAAGAGATTTGCTGGAGCTACCTTCGTATTCATCTCACTTGAAGGGAAGTGCTTCTTATACTCATTTTATATTTTGATTTTCTTGAGTTTACTAGGTTGTCTTTTTGATATAAAATCCTTGAAAGGAATTGTCCTTATTTGTTCTTGTTTGAAAAAATTGGGTTTGTGACCTTTGATTATATTGTTGTTTGATTTTAGTAGATTTGGGGAAAATCCTAAGGTAGCAAACCTTAGATTATGGACTAAACTCACAAGGATGAGTTGAACCATTATAAATTCTTGTGTCTCTTGAATTTATTTGGCTTTAATCTTTTTATTTCTTGAAAAATCCTTTAAGTAACATCTTTACACACCAAATATTTAATAAATTGACCAAATCAAATAATTTTCAATTTTTAAGAGAAAGTTTAATTTTTAACATTGAAAAAGTTTCTAAAAACCCAATTAACCAATCATAAGTTTTTCAATTTTTTTTTTTAATTTACAAGAGGTATTCAAGTCATGCTTATATATGTAAATTTATTATTTCATTTGGAGTTAGACCCATCATACAATGACCTAAATTATTAATTTTTAAATATTTTGAAATAAAAATAAAATATCCAATTTAGAACTAACAAAGTAAGTCATCATTTCATGTTTCATGTCCTAAATTAATAAACGAATACTCTAACCAACAATTAATTACCTTATTAACAATTTTTTTTGTTGCCTTATGTTCTACTTATTGGGAAAACCTAATACTAATAAAGTAAAATACAGTACAAACAAAATAAACAATTGAAATTGAGATATTTATTGAATTAAGAAAAGTAAAAAAAATGAAGAGCTACTATTTTAATAGAAAATTTTAAAAATAAATAATCCTGTTTGAATTAAACATTCATAGTAAAGGTATTAATTACTACATAATTATTAAAAAGAAGATGAATAATAATTTATGAGTTAATATCTCGAGTTATTTAGTTACTAAATAATCCGTCTTGATAATGAGTTTTCACCTAATAACAATACAGTTGAAGTGTAAGTAAAAAAAAAATAATGATAATTTTTTAAGCTCAATTGCTCGTTGACCTTGTTAGATAAGGTCATCAAGGCATCCAAAATTGTACGTGACCTCATTTCGTGGACTTATTGTTTTAGCAGTCTCCAAGGAATTCCCAAACGATAGTTTAGTACTTCTATTATATGCATTCATTATCAATCATTATCAATTTCTTTCCTTTTCTTTCTTCCTTTCTTTCTTTTATTTTCCCCAAAGCTTCGTGTTCTTTAATTTTCAAAATCATGCCCCCATTAAATTCTAAATTCCTATTATTCAAGTGAGCGAAAAAGTAATGAGTTGTGGTGAAGTAGGGAATTTTTTAGATTTGTTGAGATTGAGTTGAATGTCACCCGTGAAGTTTGTCCTAACTTGCAAAAAAACACAAAAATAGAAGAATCTCTCCAAAAAAATTGCTACGATCAAGTTAGTTAATATCGCTAGAAAGAATTTGCAAGAAGGAAAACTATATATGGAGAGAGTTTTAGAGCAAGTTAGATCGAGAAGATGATAAATTACATTCCTTTGCATGAATTTCTTTATTTATGGAGTTTGTTAGGGGCATTTCTATTATTATGGGACTAGTCCCAAACGTAGATATTGTCCATTTAGTACTAATTGTTAAGATTCTTGATTGTCTCAAGAGGCTAAGGTGACCTATTTGATCTTGTCAGCCACTAAATTATCCTTTGTACGTGCTCACATTTAATGAGTATGAAGAAGTGGGGCCTTGACCTGTGTTTTTCTTTTAGAGAAACGATGTGATCATTTCTATAAAGAAAGTGTCTTGCTTGCATCTCATGACCCATGGGCAGCAAGCTTGACTCTTCTGACAGGCTTCAAAGAAATTATTCCTACCCTGCGTGATTTTTTTTTTTTTTTCTAAATTCATTCTTGGCGAAGGCTGAATTTCCAGACTGGGACTTGAATTGGCCCACTTGGAGACCTTTGATTCTCATGGATGGGTCTTCATTAATGACCCAAATTGTTATAGTCCGCTCAGTAGTCCCCTGGTGCTTCTTGCGAACTCCTTGTGAGATGCAGCATAAACTCTTTCTCCAAGTGACTATCTCACTTCTCTTTTCTTGCTTGATGTGAGATGGCAAAGCCTATTGCGTGATGACTATTCAGTCACTTGGTGAACGTTATACACCTATTGGTTTCCCAACTGATGTCCCTTCAAATGTCCTATCAATGTACAGTTATGTCCCATCGCATTTAATACAACTTATTGGTAATAGGGAGTTTTAATTAGCCAGGGACTTCTCGAGTTCCGAAAGCATCTTTTATTTAAAAGATATCAATGATGATCTTTGAATGGTACGAGGTATCTTTGTTTCCTACAAAAGCCAAGCTTTTTTTTCTTTCTTCCTATCTTGTTTATTTGAAATCTTAAGTTACCAACAGAGCACTTCCTCCTTCTTTGCAACTCCCAGCTATTAAATTCCAATCTTCTAGTTTCAACAAAAAGCTCAGATCTTTGCTCTTTTCTTTGTTTGAGAAGTTCTTCCCATGTGTTTTTTAGTATTTTGGGCCTCATTTGAAATTCGATTGGGATTTCTATTCATTCGAGAGTGAGTTTCCAGTTTGTTCTCCAAAGAACCCAACTTTTCTTCAACCTCATTCATAAGGTAAACTCTTTGATCTTTCTTTCTCATATTTCTTTTTGCTTTCTTTGTTAGTGTCTTTTTGATCCATTCCTACTAGAAAGTTCCCTCCTACCCTGTTATAGATGGCGGAATCTCACTAGCTCACAATTAGGATACCAGATTTGAGGCTCTATGAGAAATCAAAGTATGGGCTTTTTGGGAAATCATGTAAGCGCCTACGAGATCACCATGACGGGTTACTTAAGCAGCTAGAGTTGATTCTCAAGCCTCAAGTCCTATTGTATGAGAGTGTGTTGAAATTTTAATTGCAAGAAAGGATGCGAGATGATGTTATAAAATCTTTTGCAAAAGCTCACGAGATGGCACAAAGACCAGCCTTTGAGGGATCCAGCAATGGAAGAATCTGTGTAGTGAAAAATCAGCTACCTCAGGAAAAAAATAGATGAGTTGATTAGCTGGTTCAAGATTGATACCGACATATACTAGCCCCATTAATGTCTTGAGGGCCTTCCAATCCAGTTAGTAGTACTATGCCTTAATCTTCATGCACCAGTTAGAGAGCGAGCTAATACTTCCTATTGACCTTTTTATGGTGGAGTTCATGAAAGCTTGCAAGCCGACCTTGTCTTAGCTTCATCCCAAAGTCATCTGGGCCTTGACATCATTCATCATGGTGTGCAGGATGATGAGTTTTGAGCCAACTCTGAATATCTTCAATCTCTACTTTATAGTCACTGTTGAAAATGTTGCTATGAAAGATGGCCAAAATCTCATTCCCGCTAACGTAACCAACTAATGAAGTAGAGAATTTCTGAGATTTGTTGGGATTGAGTTGAATGTCACCAATGAAGTTTGTGCTTACCAACAAAACACAAAATAGGAGAATTCCTCCTAAAAAATGCTTCGACGATCAAGTTAGGGAATATCTCTAGAGGGAATTTGGAAGAAGGAAAACTATAAAGAGAGCAATCTAGATGGAGAAGATGATAAATTACATTCGTTTGCATGAGTTTCTCTATTTATGGAGTCTGTCAAGGGCATTTCCATTATTATGTGAGTGGTCACAAATGTTTCCAAAAGTTGATACTGTCAATTCAGTACTAACTGGAAGATTCCTGATTGTCTCAGATGGGTAGGGTGACCGTTTTTATCTTGTTGACCACTAAATTGTCATTTGTATATACTCACATTTAATGAGTATGACAAAATGGAGACTTAAGTGTTTTGCTTTTGAAGAAACGATCACAAAGAAAGTGCCTTGCCCATATCTCGCAACCCATAGGCAGCCAGTTTAACTCTTTCTGGCGGACTTCACAGAATTATTCCTATCTCGTGGGATTCTTTTCTGACTTCATTCTTTGTGTCTCATTTAGTCCCTGCAATATTGTAGGTTGGATTTCTATCTTGGGACTCAGACATTTGGGCCTTCTTTTGAATTGACCACCTAGAGACATTTGATTCCGGTGGATAGGTCTTCATTAATGACCCACATTGTTAAAGCCAGTTCAAGGTGGAAATTACAAAGTGAATTAGACAATTATGTGTGATTCATATATAAATTATAAACTTTTTCTGAATAAATTTATAATTTATAATTTTTTAGTCATTGCCTAGTTATAGGGTGTATATTAAAAAAAAAAGTGATCCATATAACAAGACAAATATATATATATATATATATTAGTTGATGAGTAAAACATTGCCCCTCTCCCTGCTGGCGAACCACCACTAAAACACGTAAACTCTCTTACACGTCCCAACCGTCACCCACCACCTCATCATCACATGATCTATCTTTTTTTTTTTTTTTTTAACAAAGTTGAGTCTCTGTCACCCCATTTCTATTGTCCGATAGATATGTAAATTGCGAAATTACATATTAAGATGTCAGTTCATATAAGATTATTTTATCTTCGTCCTTTCAAATTATTGAGTTATATATTGGAATAAGGATGAACCTATGTATAACTCGGGGCAATTGTTCCGAGTCTCCACTAATTTTATATATTTATAATATATTTATGCTTTTGTCCTTATAATATTTTCAAATTTCTTATAATTAAAATTTTACCTTCATAATAGAATTTTCCTCAATCCGATTGTGACTTTGCTGACCTTTTTTTTAAGGGAAAAAATTTTTAGGTGCCCCTAAACTTTTAAATATTTTTAAATAATATGGTTTCAACATCAATTATTAAAGCTTACAAATTTAACTCTTCTATCTATTTTGGGCATTAAGCCCCAACGGCAGCAGCCTATATGTCATCCATGTGATATTTTATAAGGGTATTTTGGACCTTTTTGTTTCGTATTACTAGCTTCTGATTGAGAGACAAACACAACTAAAACACTTCACTTTGTTTATGGGGTATTTTGGACCTTTTGTTTATAGTTTAGACTATAGTAGCAAAAGAACATTTAGAGAGGATGGGACTTAGAGTGCTACAATGTGTCACAAACCTAAGTAGCTACGACAAAGAAATAAGGTGGGTTAATGATGGGAAAAAAGGTGAGTCGAGTACAAATCTCTATAAATCGAAAGCTTTAGGTGGTAGTGGTGAAAGGATGAGTCGAGCAAGAAGAAAGGGGAAAGGGGGTGGGCACCAGTGGTTGACGATGATGGGTTAGAACAGATCTACACAGATTTGGTGAAGTTTTGTTGTAGGTTTTGGGTGATGGGCATGCCAAAAGATAGAGGGGGCTGCCAGAGAAGAATGAGTATGGAACGACTACTGACGAGGTCGTTGGAGCTTTGATGTCAATTGGAAGTAGAAGCGATAGCCAACGAGAAGGCTGAAACGATAAAAAAGTTATAGATCGATTCAAAAAATATCTAAAATACCTTTGTAAAATCGCTCATGATAGCATATGGGCTACTAGCGTCAAGACTTAAGGCCCAAAATGTATAGAAGGATTCCTTTTCATATATTTTAATAATTGAAGGGCTAAACCCAAATAATTTAAAGTTACAGAGCTAAAATCAAGAGGAAACGTGTGTTTATCATTTGATCGGAATTTTTTAAAAATTTATTTAAAAGCATTATTTGGATCAATGTTAGGTATGCGTCTTGAATTTGTGTACATTAAATTTGGATAATCCTGGTCGTGGAAGGAACGGATGAGAATGAGCTGTCATTCCAAGGTTTTTTTTTTTTTTCGGGTTTACATGCCTTGCTTCCCCATTCCCGTTTTACCCTCCACGTGCTGAAGCCAACGGCAACGTGTCTACACATGAAATAATAGGTTAGTTTCGAATAATAATAATAATAAAAGGTTCATTTCGCTTAAAAATATTCGGAAAGGTTAGATAAGTGGTCACTTTTAGGTCTAGCCAGCAGGTCGTTTAGACGAAGTAAAAAAAATAGCATTCACTGTCTATACCCTCATTTATATAAATAAATATATATTTATATATAAATATATCCTTACTTCTATACTTTATTATTTCATAAATAACTTCTTTAGTTAAACGGTTATCTTGTAATTGTAAAAAATAATTTTTCATCATTTACCTTGTATTCATTTTTACCTAAAATTAGAGATCTTTACAATTTTTATACAAAGCTAAAATAAAACGTATAATTTTTTTTATAAACAGTGTTAGGATTAAAATTTATAATAAGATCGAATCAAATTCATGACCTGTATTATGCAGGTTTTACCTCTAAATCATTCGATCACACATTTTTATGCATAAAAGATATATATATATATATATATATAAAATATAAAGTCATTTTTCACATTGAAATCAGTTTTCAATGTGAACTTACTTAAGGGGTAGAGTGTAACTTACTTAAGGATCATTTAGGGTCTCAATTATTTGCAAAATATATGGAAATAGATATACATCCGCGTAAGCATCATTTTCATTTTTTGAGTGACGCCCACTACTCGTTTGAGAAAATACGGAAAATGGTAGGGTAGAGGAAAATGATATGAATAGAGAGAGCCCTTTTCATACTTGGTTTAAGAGATGAAGAAGAAGTATTATAATTATTAATTAAATTCCCTCTGTATGCTTTGTTGAACTTGAAGCAAAGACTTTTATATTTGACAATAATTTTGCAATCTACATACTAAATTTAGGAAGGAAAGAAATAAATTGATTGCCCGCCGTTCAAAATTAGAAACTTGTGGTCAAGGAGGGAATAGCTTCCTTTCATATTCGAACCCTAATTCGCACGAGTGGTATTAGAGTTTCCAGCTGCCGTTCCCCGAATATAATGTGTAAAAACATACTACGTGCTTCAAGGGTTCTTATATTAATAATTCAACTCTTAGAAGCACTTAAATGACAAGTCATAAAAATCTGATCCGAATCTTCGGTACCTTTAATGCGTTGAAAATAATTAGAACTTATCTAGCCAGAGTGCAGAAATTGTAAATTGTTTTCACACCATGAGGGAATGTCAAACTCCTTTCGTCTAAAATGAGTACTCAGAATCAGCTCTCACTGAATTTCCCTTTCATAATACAATTAGATGTATTTAATTACTTTTTATATTACTCATTTATTGAATGTTTTTATTTGTATTTTTGAAATATGTGAAATTGAATGAATTTTTTTAATTCAATTAAAATTTTACAACAAAAATTGATATTATTAAGTTTTAAAATGAATTAAATCAAACAAATTTCATAAAATTTGTCAGAGTCAAAATGATATATGAAATTCCAAATGTGGAGTACAGTTCAAATGTATTTTATATTCTTTTGTGTGCTTAATATGTACTGGTACCATCAATCCTCAAATCATGAAAGAAGCAAGAGTTTCATTTGAATTTTTCGATTCCTTTTATTGGCCGTTTGGCAAGGGATGATTATCTTTTGGTAAGATTAGAATCATTGGACGAATTCCTTTTATCCCTGAAGTTTGTAGTTTAGAATTAGATTAATTTTGTCTATTTTGTTTTTTATGCATTTGGCTTTTATTCTATTTAATTCCTAATGTTTAAATTAAACTATACAATGATCCCTAAATATTTTTATTTTTAGTTATTGTTGGTCCCTCAACATATTTTTATCAACCTTTTTGGTCAAAACTATCATTACAATACAAAACAAGTCAAATGAGCAAATTTAAAGCATAAAATGTCAATTGCTGTTTTCAAATTTATGATTAATTTGAATTTGGATGATTTATTAATTTGAAATTGGGTGTTTTGGATTAATTTAGTTTGTTAAGCTCAAGACAACAAAAGTTTTCCTTTTTTTTTTTTTTTAATATTGGGATTAAATATGAGAAAGTTCAAATTAACATTTTTGCCCCTTTAAAATGGTCACTTGTATACTATGTGATCAGTACATAAGGTTGCCTTTGGTTCCTATTCATTGTGGAAGTGGACATCACAAGACAAGGATAGAACAAAAAATTTTTTTTTGTGTCTAATAGAGTGTTTGGTTGCAGTGGACAGAACAAACAAAAATTTCTTGCTTACTGTGCACAATGCATTTGGTTGTAGTGAATATGACAAATAATTAATTATTTATTTACTAAATTACCCTTATGAGGAGAAGGACAAGAGAAAAAAGACAGTTTTTATTAATTTGGGAGACAGTGGATTAGGTTTATAGGTGGGGGGTTGGGTGGGCTGATTTTTTTTGGAATTAGAGAAAAAATGTAATGATAGTTTTGTCATCTTGCACTTTTGTCCCTAGTAACAAGAAAATCAACCCCCACTTTTGGAGGAGTTGGTTTTTGACAAAAAAAAACAATTCTTCCTAAAGACGGAATAAAAAAATTCGTCCTCGCCAACTAAACATGAAGTGAATAGTTTTTCTTAGTTTCGTTTCTTGTCCCCGTTCCTAATGACGGAAACCAAACGCAACCTAAGGGACCAAATGGGATAAAGGGCCTAATGCATTTTTCTACCTGATTCTCAGTTGCCAAATAATTAGAATGATCTTTCAAAGGGGAAATGGATATGTAAATAGTTGCTAGAAGGTTGAGACAAGGATTGAATAGTGAATGAATGAATAAATAAATAGTTAATTTTTGAGAGAAAAAACTTATGTTTGATTGATGGGTGATGGTTTGATAACACAAGAAGGACGTTTGGTAAAAGCAACAAGAAGAATTGCTCAGATTTCGGTGAGTGAGGCCTCGCTCTTGCAATTGGGTCGTTGCGATTACGGGTTGGATGTCTAATTGTCCGAACGGTAATGATAGTATCTTATACCTGAACCGGTGGCTCACTTTTTCTAAGTAATGGGGAAGAGCCTTTCTTCATTCATGATTCGATATTCTGGTATCCTAGGCATAGAGGAATCACACCAATCCATCCCGAACTTGGTGGTTAAACTCTACTGCGGTGATGATATTGTAGGGGAGGTTCTGTAGAGAAATAGCTCAACGCCATGATGATTAAAATTCATTTTTTATTGTGAATTTCATTTGTGTATATGTGCCCCTCTCCAAAAAAGATAGAGTATTCTATTCTATGGATTGGGAACAATTGAAAAAACGGATCTAGTATTTCTTGGAATGGTTACTATAATGCTATCGATTTTTTAATTAAGAAAAAAAAATTTCAAACAAAAAAAATCATTTACTTTTTGAACTTAGAAAACTAACTTTTTCGCAAACTTCTACATTTGCTTCCTCAAACCAATAAGTGCTTTTTCCTTTTATTTTTTTATTTATTTATGGTGTTTATATATATATATATATTAATATATCTTTTAGATGTATTTTTATAAATTAAACTCTAAACATATTTTATTCTTTATTAAATTTTAAATATATATTTTATAAACTAAATACTAAAACGATAAATTAAAACCTAAGAGTATTAGATCTTTTCACATTTATCTTTTAGTTATTTTTCAAATATATTTTTATAAATTAAACCCTTAACATATTTTATTCTTCTTGAGCACATATTAATTTTTATAGATATAGTATATAAACTAACTATAAAAAATAAATTAAACAAAAAAAAGGGTAAATTAAACCTTAAAATTATTGCATCTTTTCAAATATATTCGCCTACAATAGAAGATAATTTCCTTTAGTTCTTTTATTATAAAAGATAAAATAAAAACTGTACGTAAGAGTCCCAACTAGCTCATCCAAGTAGAGATGCCTAATTTGAATTTTAGAAAAGAAATAGATATTTCTGAAAATCATGAGCTTAATATTTTGAATCCGGTTGTAGCCTTCCACCATGTAAAGTCCAAGATGGGACAACATTATAAGCCCAACCTAACACAAGAAAAGAACATACAAGTTCATGGACCATTTATTTTCAATACTATCTAATTTCGTAAAATGTAAGTTTAGATTGAATCTGTTATTTGTTTAAAATAAAAAATTCGATCAAAATCTGAATTAAAATATGCATTTAAGATGGGATGGATAAGTTTTTTTTAATGAAAAATGGACTCCAATTGGCACGTACATTTTATGTGCAGAAGAATGGAGAATGGATACCAAAATGACCAATCCAAATTGAATCTAAAATAACCGTTTCTTTACATTTAAAACTTATTTGAATTCAAATTTATTTTTTAAAAAAATTGTTAAACAATCCCTTCCCCCTTACTCTCCATTTTTTAAGGGGTACGACTTGTGGGTGGAAGTGAGGAAATCTAGATACCGATTAAGAAATGAAAAAACCCTTCCTTTCTCTTCTCTTCTCCTATCCCATAGACTTCCAAGAAGTCAAAGTCAATCCTTTTATCCTCTAGTTGGCAACCAGCTAAAACAAGAATGATACTATAATTTATATATATAAATAAAAAGAAATGCTATGGCAACTAAAATCAAATTATTTTTAAATTCTTGTTAAGTTTCTAACGGTCAAAGATAATGATCAATTTATCTTTTTTTTTAAAAAAATAATAATGACTAATAAGTACCCCTTAGGTTTAGTTTGTCTTTTTATAGTTTAGTTTATAAAATATTTCTTAAAAAAGATTTTTATAGAAGAATTTATTTTTTCTTAAAAAAAACAGTTGACCATTAACTTTGACCGTTAGAGATTAAAAGAACTCAAATTATTACCAATAATATAATTTCCATATAAATATAAAAGCATTATGGAAAAAAGTGATTAAGAATGGCGGTGGTCGCACAATCCAAAAAAACAAATCAAGTTGTACAATGATTAACCATAAAAATTAGAACAATCCGATTCATCTCGATTCCTTCTGGTGAGACTTTCAAGTAGAGGATATCTCTGATGGAATATTAACAAGGATTAATCATTGCTTTGTAATTACTTTCTTTAATTTTTGTCTTTTGGGGGGTAGGAAATTAATTAAATAACCTAATTATTCAAAGAAATTGATATATAGAAAACACATGCAACCACATGCTTTAAGGATTTGGCTAAGTAAATTGACAGATATATTCTTCATTTCAATTAAATTAAGTAATTTATATGTTGGCAGGATAGAAATAAATATATGTAAATTTATTTTATATAAAAACAAAATTTATAGATAGTATGAGTTTTTGTGCCGAAATTGCTATTTTCCCACCAATTTATTGTAAAAGCTCCCTCCATCCACAATGAATTACTTTTTCAATATTCTTCATAATTATTTTTGTCTAGATTTAATTCTACTTAAGTTTCGAGCGGGTTCTCGAGGCAGCTTGTGAACCAATTTCTAATCTCCTAGAAAAAATCTATTGGAAGATTCATTAATGAGTGCATTGTGAATTTCGGGTTAGCAAAATTTAGTGTATCCAATTGGTATCGTTTGTGACAAACATTTAAAGTTTATCAAAAACAAATTTTTGCTCTTGGAAAACACTCAATTGCTTCTAGAAACAACAATGGTGAACTCCCATAACAAGAAGGTAGAGGGTTGACTCCTTCACAAAGAGTCAATTCCAACTGCACAACTCAGCAAACCTCATCGCAAAGTGGATCGAGAATGAGGATTAACTCAACCTCTAGGACATCATGTCCTTGGCATCCTACAATAGCAATTGATACTTCGTTACTTGAGAGAGTAGCATGAGCACTTGAAGCCATACTGGAAAAATAGAAGTTTTTCTAGTCAAACTCTATCGCGGCATATAAGCCGGATAGATATGAGATACATGATTAACATGAGGGGGAGGAGAGCTTCACCAACTCTGCATTCCCAAGACTCCGAGTCTAGGGACTTAAGCCATCAACTCAATAAAAAAAAAGGAGAAGAAGGTTGGAATCATCACGATTGGATGCACAGTCCCAAGAGATATCCCTTGAAAGATCATTGATTTAGGAAGTTGTGACTTGTGCATATTTAAGTAAAGTTTGTGCCACTTTTTATGTCATGAGTTTGAATAGCTTAGCTTAATTATGCCAATTTAAGATATATTTTATTTCCCTATGCTTGATTTTTGTTTGTAAAAGTATATTGTATAATGAAGTTTGTCACGAAAAAGAAGAACATAGCACGAATGAGAGTGAAACGGTGCACAAATGGAACCCATCTGGCACTAGGTGGCAACCATCCAGCACCGGACAAGGTGTAGTCGGACAACGACAAAATTCTACTTGGATTTTATTTTCAAAGTTATTTTCTAAAAACACTTCAATTGTAATAAGATTTTAATTAGTTTTTAGATTCCTTTAAGGTAATTACTTATTGTAAAGGAGTTCTATAACTCCTATAAATAGGGCTTTTAGTCAAGACTTAATGTATACAATTTAAGATTGATTTCATGAAGACAAGAAGATTATTTTCCTTAGAGAAAATTTCTTTATCTTTTCTTTGGTTTTATTAATCATGTCTTATGAGTAATTCTCTTTTGTTAACAAGAATATGAAGTGAGTTATTTTGATATGGGATCATGAGATTTGTTTTATTTTTTTATTAAAAATTTGAACTTTATTCTTGAGTATTTATGCAATTCTTGTTTTCATCCTATTAATTGTGTTTATTGATTTAGTCTGGTCACCTAAATTAATTTGAATGATTATATTGACAAGGTTTAAATGTTATAGCTAAAATTGTTAAATTTGTCAAATAGCAACTATTGTTAAATTAGATTTTGGCTACCAACTTGATTTACAATAGAGAATTGCATGAGATTAAAGCTACTTTGTTTGACGTAATTTGATGCTGATGATGCCTTCATGTTTAATGCAATGTAATTGATTATCTTAGGGATTTTATTTCTTATCATGAGAAATTGGTCTAATTAAAGGATAGGAATTTGAGAGATAAGACAAATTCTAAAATCAACTAATTAATTGTTTTATTTGATCTTTGATTGACCCCAAAGCAATTGACTTGTGGATTGTTTCTTGTTAAGAGCTTTCTCATCTATATTCTTACTTTTAAATTAGTTTTTAATTCTTTTTACAAAACTCTTCAAAAATCCCCCCTTTGTTACTTGTTAATTGGTTTTCATTAAATTTAAATTCAATTCTTTATAGGTTCTACCCTACTTGCCCTAACTGCATAAGTTTAATAAATTGGATAAATTTGCATGTGTTGCAATGCACACGTTCAAGTTGGCAGAAGAAGAGCACCAAGAAGACTCGATCATCCTTTAAGATTAAGACACTGACCTTCAAGAGGGACCTTACCTTGAGTCATTGAGGACTTCATTTTTAGAGTAGCAATGGAAAAACCAATACCTTGGGAAGTCGGAGAAAAGAGTTATATCCTTCCTTTCCTTCAGAATTAGACCTGGGCAAAAGGTTTCGAATTAGAGAAGTGTCAACAAAGCAGTTTTCTCACTAAAAGAGGAATTATGGAGCGTTTTCTTTTGACTCTCATATTCGAGGGTAGCTTTAGTAGATCTTTTTGCTGGATTTCTTAGTTTGATTTACTGGGAAGATTACCATATGACTCTCTTGGTCTTCGCAACTCCAGAAGAAGATGGAGGATGAATTTCTTGTTCATAATTAACGACATCCATATTAGCTGGTCTTTCATATATCTCTGCAGTTACAACTTGGAAAACAATGTTTGCGGCATATTCATGGCTAGAAAACTGAATCAACATATCAGAAAGCAAATATAAGTACATAATATGCAAGAATTCAAGCTAAAAGAAAAAATAATTCTACCTACAAGGGAGAAACCAAGACTAATCCGAAGATCAGGAAGATCAATCTCCTCCGGACCATTTAGACCAGAATGATTGATCCAAGTTTCCTCCCATTATATATTGTGACAACATAATATTCTTTTTTAAAAGGGGTCATGCCAAAATGCACAAAGTCTAAAGGTTTAGGTTTAAGGCCTAGCAGGACTTCATAATGGCAATCCAAGGCTTTATCTTCCTCGAGATCTAGATTATTAAAGGTTAGAAAACTTACTAATAGATTCAATAATGGCAAAAAACTTGTCTCCTTAGGAGCGACTACTTGGCATGATCAGAACCAAGAAAGATCTAAACTATTCATGAGCTGTTTAGGTGAAAAGAGTCCAGCAACAACACTATTTTTTTCAAAAATGAAGAACTATATATGGCCCAATTTTTGAGGAGGGGAAATGTAGGGGACAACTTGATTCTATCTGGCTGTTAGGCCTGCGGGTCGACCCTTTGGACGACCCGAGCCTAACACTATATTTCGGAATTGGGTTAGCCAAAATAAAACTCTTCAACCCCATATTACATTAATATAGCTGGTCCAGCCTTCAAATATGTCTTCCTTTTCACACATTGAGTCCTAATTAGATTTAGATAATTAAATCCTAGTCAAATTCTTCATTAAATATTCTCTTAGGATACAACAATAATATTCCAATTCTAAAAGGGATTCCACCAAGGCATTATAAAAGCTCTTTTGCTCCACAACAAAGGTACATAATCACTTTTACAATATTCTTTAGAATTATTTCTCTTTAGATTTAATTCTAACTTAAGCATTGATGTAGTTTCTCAAGGCATCCCGAGAACCAATTTCTAATCTTCCAGGAAAGATTGAGTAAAAATCCAACAGGCTTATTGTGAATTTTGGGTTCCAAAATTTGGAGTATCACAACCAATTTTGCTTTGGCAATGGTCACTTGTCAGGTATGTGAGAAAATTTTAGGGGTAAATTTGTTTAACCATTTTAAATTAAAAAAATAAACATCAAAATGACAAAAAATTTATGAAAATGTCTACCATAACTACAATAGTGCTATTTGTTACCCCGAAACCAGTTAATCAAACTAGGTCTTCTTTGCAATCATATGCGTTTCCTACTTTATGTTGAATAACAAAACCCATTTTATACCATTTTTTTTTTAGTTTTAAGTGATTACACAAATTTGTCCCTAAAATTTTCTCACAGGCATGACTAGTGACCAACATCGCTAAAAAAATGCCCTGAATTAATTTAGTGGTTTGGATTGTTACAACCACACATAAATGGTTAAAGATTCGAAACGATTGAAAATAAATATTATAGACTCAATAATATTTTCGTCCAATCATGAAGGTCCACTTTGATTAAAAGCCCAATATGGGCCTAAACATCTAATGTTATTAGAAGAAAAAGCAAAGAACAAAAATGAGTTACAATTAATAATTAGGATCGAGTTTCTGGCAGAAAAAGAAAATTTAAATTAAGGATGAGAATTCATTATTAATTAATTAATATTATTGATAATTTCTATTCAATTATACATATAACCAACCAATCATGTGCACGTTGCTTTTAGAACGCTCCCAAAACTGGTTGTTGATTGGTTTGTTTTTAGTAATTTTAAGCTGTTCAATTATTTTGTGGCTGCATCTATCTAGCTTTGCACCTCTGCCTCACTACTTATCCAGTTCATTTGTCAGCCAGTGTCTCAAATTAAGGTATGTCCTGATCTTTGTTTATTCAGGTTCACAACGAGGAAAAAGCGTCTATATCTATATATGTATAGTCAATATTGATGATGACTTTGGACTTTTGAGGGGAGAAAATTCTAAAATAAAGTGACTCTTGCTTTAATTACTCCATTCTTTTTATCTAAAATTGAATATTTTAATTTGATTTTTATATACTTTAAGGAATTTTCACTTAATTACTTTTAACATTGAAATATTAATTTTCTTAATAAAAATTTAATTAAATTAAGAAATGAGACATTTAATTATGGACAACTAAAAAATGAAAAATGAGACATTGAATTGAGGATAAATTGACTATATAATAGATGTTTCATTATATATTTGAAGAAATAAAAGGCCCTTCTAATTTTAAATACTTTTTACTTTTAAAGTTATTCAATCATAACATATATATATATATATATATATATATAAAGATGTTTATTTATATGCTACATATTGGGAAACTTTTTCCTTTTTTTCTTTATCATTGAATTTAATTATAAATATTTACAAAGAGAAAGGATATTCAAACTTGAATCAAATCAACATTTTCCATCATTTAAGAAACCTCAACTTTGATTTTATTTCAGTTGTGAATTACATCCTCAATAATTATAATCATTTGCACGAACCATTTCACGTAAGAATTTATAAACCGTTAATTTGTAGAAAGAATATATGGAAAAATAATCGTACGTCATGACATGGACTGTACATTAAACGGTTCCTTTTCTCTTGTGGTTCTGGATCTAATAAGGCAAACTTTAAGGATATTCGTAAGAGAAAATACTATTTGAAAAAAAGATGTACATCTCTGTAACACAGTAATTCTTGATACATTAATTTTCTACTGAGTGAGAACATTGAGGAGTGAAACCCTAGTGTTGATCAAACTCCTAAATGCTCTCTCACTACCAATCTCGATTCCTCCAAGACAATCCTCGATTTCATGCATTCTCTTTGATGTCAACTTCAACTCTTCATCTCCTTTCTTTCTCAAATTCCACAAACTTTGGAATCCCATTGGTTGGAATTCTTGAATACCTTCCTCGGCTGCATTTAATTTCTTAGTGTAATTCTTGGTTAAGCAAAATCCCATTCTTGAGGATTTTCGGGAAGACAACGACACTGAAAGCCCATTTAAAAGTTCAACCGAAACTGAAACTGTGACTTCAATAACATCATTGATCATACCGGCAAACTCAGCATCTCCCGATTCTGTTCCTGCCAGCAAAGGATACTTTCCCCTAGACTGCACGGAGAAAACGAGCTTCCCCATTTCTTTACCCATTTTCTTCAGAGACTTTAAATACAATTGCATCTTGCAATCATCTCTTTTTCTCACAGCAACCATGGCCGTCAAGTGCTCTTCTTTTAACCTCAGAACCAAGGACTGGAAGATTCCATAAACGTCAACAAAGTGCAAGAAATCTTCTAGAAACTTTTCAATCAAGTCAGAGTAGCCAAAGAGCGATTCGCGAGTCTGAGGAAGCTGGAGGAGATCGTCAAGAGACTCATGAACTGACTTGAGCTGAGCCAAGCCATCACAAAGCCAGCTGGAGGAAGTTGGCCGGCTATCATCATGATCACTGTCAGATCTACAGGTCCCCCAAATCTTGAGCTTGTTGATGGCATCCTTGAGTTGGAAAATCAAAGGGTGTGATCTGCAAGGAAGACTTGTGGATCTGACGTGGAAGGTTTTCTTGGGTTTATTTGATAAAGAAGAAGGATGGTTAGGAAAAGAGAGAGATCTTCTAAAATTAGCCACCATTTTTGGTGTCATATTTTTTGGATTAATTTCTTTCCTGTGTGAGAAGTGGAAACTAATTTTGAATAATTTGCAGAACAGAATGGGGAGTTGCAGGAGGTTTATAAAGGGAGACAACGCGGTTAGAGAGCCATAAAGAGTCACACGAGGGGTTGTGGGAAGGGAACTGGATCCGCGAATAAATCCAGCTGTTGGCAGCAACAACAAAACCACAATGCATGTGGGCTCCGACGGCTGATCTGTTTACCGAGTAACTGAAGATCGATGGATCACTGGGAGCCCGTTTTAGGGTTTCGTGGCCTCCTAATCTGCTGGAAGCAAATACACCACGTGGCTTTCCATGGTTGCCATCCTGGCTTTTTTAATTTTTATACACAATTTTTCGTTAAGTTTCATGCATTTGGATGAGTATTGAGTAGTGCTTAATCAGTTAGTAGGAATTAGGATTAGGAATCTCATGCTCCGGCCAGTTCAATATCAGTGTGTGGGCAGGTCGATAACATTTTTTTATTATTATTTACCATCCCTCAAGAATCAAGGTCGAGCTCTTAAGTTTCGAATTCGAGAAACCGGATGATAGATGAATAACTCCGTACTTTTAATTTTAACTTTTAAATAGATAGGGTATAGGGAGAGATAGAGTAAAAAAAAATTAATGAGTTCTAACTTTTAATAGAATTTTTTTCTTAAGTTCGTTTGGTATTGGTCGCTGGGGGGGGGGGGAGGGGGGAGGGTGATAGAGAGAAAAGGGGAAGGAGTTAATTTACCTTTTCTTGATTTGTTAGATTGAAGAGTGGGAGGAAATGGAAGTAAATTTAGTCAAATTTATTTTTATATCCATATGAATAAATGAGTATTATCATGAAATTATGATGATAATACATAATAAAAATATATTAATAATATTCAATCAATATTTTGATGATTGCATTAATATGAACTCATTTTTTTATAGTATTAACATTATTATTAAAAAAATCAAGCAGGAATGATGTGAAAAAAATTATAAAAAAAAGAAAAATATTTGTGAAATATGTAATCTATTCAAATTGAGGATGAAAAATCTTACGTGCGGATGGGAGGAGTCCTTGACTTACTTTCCTTCTTGATTTATTCCTTAACAAATGAAGTAAAACTTTCAGTTAGCTCTTGATGATTTATTTTCCCTTCCCATATTTTTTTTCTTTTCACTCTTACCACTCAAACTGTAAGTCAAAATGTAGAAAAGAGATAAGAGGTTGAAATGAAAGATTTTGTTTTGAATGGAAATAAGACAATTTGTTTTCAGCAAGTCTAATTACAACACACTTCTCTAAGTATCGTTCTATGAATTTTTATTGTTTCAATTTCGATCTCATTCATGGTAATTAACAAGAAAAAAATAGTGACAAAATCAAAGAATTTATATAAAGATTACCAAAATTGCTGGCTATTCTTTCATCGTTCGAATTCATCTTTAACAACACCAAAAACAAAATTACCAGAACTGTAGGGAGTTCTTCGGGTTGTAGAATTCAGAATAACTAATTAGAGAAACAAGAAGAAAGGGAGGCCGGGGGGGGGGGGGGGAAATACTAACTAAATGGTTTGCTATTCTCGCTCCGATCTCTACAGAAAAAAAAAATCTAACTTCCCCTTTCTCGTGGGCTATCCTTTCACAGTAGGAAAGCAATAGTTTAACCACTGACTGAGTTAAGTAGGTCACTTGTCATAATAAAATACACCAACCTTATTTCATAACATGGCGCGTTTGCTAAAACGTCTTCTCGAGGAAAGATATATATATATATATATATATATTTGTGGCAAATATTAGAAGTTTTTTATATAAATAAATAAGAATATGTGTGTGTGTAGGAAAATTCTCAATCAATCGAGTCTCGAATCTTGTTAAAAACAAGAGCTCAAAAAATTAATAGTGAGTAATATTTTTAGGTTATACATAATTATTATTTTTTTCACAAAATTTAAAGGATTTCTAGATAATTGAGCAAAAATTAGAAGTAATAAGAAAGAACTTTTAAATAAAAAAAAAGAATTGCAATTTGTCTTAATAGGAAAGCTCTATGTGCCGGAAGTTACCCAGCTCATTAGTCCATCAAAAAGGACGTTAAACTATTGTTAGGAAAACTATATTTTTTAGGGACCTAATTTCTTAAATGATTTTTTTTTTCCGTCCGAAAAAAAGCAAATAATTAATAATGACACTTTAGTTTGAAACGAGGACTTGACACGCACAGTCCTTTATTGCATTCATGGAATGGAGAAAGGGTGGATGATTTAATTAAATTTCTAAGGTCATAAATTTCGCTTATCTTTCTTTTTAATAGCCAACCACATGTTTCTATAGAATTCCTGCACAAGGAATCATGTCCAGAAAAAAAAATTGTGGCCATGATTAACTTTGAATGCCTTGATTATATTTATTTTTAATTCCTTGAATCATGGGAGCCTACGTAACAAAATAAAGGCCCAACATAAAGTTTGAAGTTTTTTTATTTTCTTTTAAAGTTTGAACCCGTTATTTATGAATATGCTCAAGGCCCAACATAATAAGATATTGATGAGATTTAAAGTCAAGATTTACTATATATGTACTCAGTCATTTCACTTGTTGAAATATCATTAAAGATACCATAGAGTTGCTTTAGCTAATAAAATCTTTCGCATAATATGACATATCAATGGAGAAGTCCAATTCACTTCAATTCACATCCACTTGCAACGAACTAAAAAAAGGAAGCAGTAGTAACAGATTTAATCGAGAAAATCTAACTAAAACTTTTAAAACAAATTATTACAATTTCTTATACGTCATTAAATATCTTATTTTGATTGAGAAAACTGAAAAGAAATATATAATTTAGTTAGTTCATTTTCATTAAATTTCTTAGAAGATGGATAGTGATGGATATAAAACAAAATTTATCATGGAGACAAAAATATAATTATAATAATTTTTAAAATTTTGTGGGTAAATATATATACATATATACACCATATATATACAGGCTATTTTAAAAAAAAAATTAAAAACCCTATATTTAATTCTTGACTACTCAAAATGGATATAGATCCATTTGAATAATTCCTGACGGAAGAGCACCATAATAATTAAGAAGAAGAAAATAATATCTGAAGAAGCAATCACGGGAACTGACCGCGTATCCTTTCGACAGCCAAGGACTCACGAGCTATAGCTCGCTTTTCGATCACAGGTTCTCAACCAGCTGTGCCAGTACCTCGTTGTCCTTAACTTCAGCTGATGCTATAATCAGGACTCGGGAAAATTATTCTAATACTACTGCCTGCTCTATCACACCGTGTTAATAGTTGATGATCCGAATATCTAAACTCCCCCTTATTAATGTAATTAGTAGTAGTGAGAATATGTTGCAAATATCCTTTTGAAAATATCTCAATGGATGGAGGGGTTAGCATATGGACCATAAGTTTAAGATTTGAATCATACCAATACCTTCTTAAGTTGAATTATGTGCATATCTACGAATAGTTGCTGTCGAACTAATTAACCATATATATTATTTTGTTTTTTTAAAAGATTTTTTTATAGGATTAACTATATATATTATATAAATAATAAACAATATGGTTTGAAATTATATATCTTATTTCAATTTAGACCATTTTTTTAAAACACTTAATTCATTTTTATTATTGGAGTGTCAATTTATTTACCACATTTAAAAAATAATATATTCAATTTAAGACGATTCATAGAATTGAACAAAGAAATATAACAGAAAGACACGAGGCATTATCCTCGGGGGATTTGGTTTTAAATACCCCCAGTTATATATGGGGTATCTGCAACTTTAAATGGTGTAATCAGCTGCATTATAGATATATTAATACATCTGGGAGCAATTAAACCGTGACAGATAAGCAACGCTCAACCTGTCTCTTACTATTTTTTTTTTCGCTATTATTCTGGCATTGATTAATTTCTAGCCACTTGAAAACTAAATAATATTCACGAGAAAATAATTATATACCATACATTATAATAATTAATACTGGAAAAGGCCTTTTGAACATATCTGTTCTCAAATGTTCTGGCAAGTTTGGAAAATGAGTATTCGACAAATGAGGAGAGAGTAAACGCCACAGTGTAGATGAGTCATCATGAATTGAATGTACATAAATAATTAATATAACATATATATATATATATTTATATATATTGAATGAGAAGTGCAAGTGCAAGTGCAAGTGCAAGCACGATCCCCGTCATTTGCAAATTCAACTGGGAAAAGGATTCATCACGTTTTGACTTATTAGTTAGTTGACATTCTTCATTTATTCACTGGCGTTAATTTAAACCCTACTAGCACTGTTTATACCTTTACTGTGTCGTAGCCTTCATTCCTTGAGCTATGAATTATGGTCACTTTGTTGATTACTTTGTCTTTTTTTCTTTTCTCTTTTTTATTTTTTTTTGCAAAATCCCCTTTCTGGTTCTATAATATTTTTCATTTAACTGTGTAGATTTATAATTTTTATTTTACTTTTTTTTAGCTCTTATAACATTTTTCGTGTAACTAGGTAGATTATTTTTTTTCTTTATTTTTTCAGGTCAAGTAAACCATTTTTTTTTTTCAGCTCCTAAGAATATTTTAATCTTTTAATTGTAGCAACTTCTCCTAATAAATTTAAATTTAAAAAAAATCTAGACATATCTTCATTTACACTCTAATTGCAATCAAACTTTCAATATTTTTTTTTTGTCACAATTAGGAGTATAAATGAAGATGGGGCTGAATGTTTTTTAATGTAAATTGATTATGAGAGGTTGCTAAAATAAACAGGCTAATATACCTTTAGGGGTTAAAAAAATGATTTAGATAACTTGAAAAAACAAAAAAAAGACAAAAAATGATCTATTTGGTCACACGAAAAATATTGTAGGATCCAAAAAAGTAAAATAAGAGTTATGAACCTACACGACTAAGTAAAAAATATGATACGATGAAAAAGGAGATTTTGTCCCTCTTTTTTTCCTTCCTCCCAACCATAAAATGTGTCATCTCTTAAATTACTCAAAATTTATCCAATTTCCAAATCAAACATATAATTCCCATCTTCCCTTTTCTTTTTCAAAATATCGAATCATATTTTTACATAAAAATATTTTTGTTACTTTAATTCCGATCTACTCAGTCTTGCTCTATATTCTAATTTTGGTGAGTTTGTAACTACTAGATATATAATCAATGTATATACGTAAATCTGGAACGGACACCACTTTAAAAAAAATTAATTCAATTTATATAAAATTATGAATATATGTCCCTTTTAAGACATCTCAATAAATAGAATGACGAACACATTTTTTATCTTTCTAAGGAATTTTTTCTAGTTCTTTTCAATTTGCTTTTTTAAAAAAAAAAAATTTCGAGCTATCATATAACCAAACGGTGTCATAACAATTTCACGAAATTAATTTTGAATGAAATCTAATTAGAGATTGATATTCATTCGCATAGCCATGGTTTCCATCTCCATTACACCCTTTAGGCCTACTCAAATGGGCTGAGCTTTCTTCCCATTTTATTATTTTTCGATGGGAGTCTTCGTTGCATTTCTTTTCTCAATATCCAATCTATATTCTAGTACAATAATACCTGCATTCCCAACGGCCTTTTCTTGGATGGAATCCAATTAAGGTATGATTGTTTTGGCTTAGTTTAAAAAATAAATATTTATTTTATTTTGAAAATTAAGTTAAATTTTGATTTTTTTTTAAGTTATAAATTGTAATTTATAAAATAAACACTTTAACCCTCTTATTTTCATATTAACTTTTATTAAATTTTTTTCATCTTACTTTTCTCTTTCCATTATTTTTTTAAAAAAATTCTTGTTGTATTTTCCCATTTTCTTTTTTTTTTTTTGCTTCCTCTTCTTTTCTATTTTTCATTTTTTTCTTCTATATTTCTTTCTGTTTCTTCTCTCTCTATATATTTTTTTCTCTTCAATCCTTGCAATGTTTTTTTTTTTTTTTAATTTTCCATTTCTTAATCCCACCAGATCCTACCCCTTAACCCCACAGTCCCGTCTTTCAATGGAAATGTTACATTATTCTGAACATTATTTTTTTCAACTCAGGTATATATTTCTACTCCATAGAGAATAAAAAAATGTCAAAAATACAAAATAATGTTGTTAATTCTTTTTAGATCTTTAGAGATTAAATTGAACAACCACAACAATAATAATTTTATTATTTCTTATTATTTTCAATCCATCTTGATTCTTGATATATTAAAAAGTTCAACGTTTAATGTATATTGTGTTAAAAAATTGTTTAATTTTACTTAAATATATTATATATTAGAGTTTATTATATTATAATTTGTGGAATATAATAATCTATTAAATTTTTTAAAAAATTATAATAAAAATAAAAATTTCAAAAAAAAATATATTAAGGGTGAATTACCCATTTAGTACCTAAAGTTTTTTAAATTTGCAAATTTTGTTTTTTTCTACCAATTTAATACCTTAAGATTTTATGGGCAACCAATTTATTACTTTCCGTCAACTCCTAACAGAAGAGAGTTAAAATTTGGGTTATTTTTATCTTTTCCTTTTACATCAAAGGTAATAAATAAGGTAAATTACCCATTTAGTATCTAAAGTTTTCTAATTTGCAAATTCTCAAACTTTGTTTTTTTGACCAATTTAATACATAAACATTTTACGTGCTACCAACTTCCTACCTCCCCGTCAATTCCTAAATAAAGACAATTAAATTTGGGGCTATTTCTCACTCATTTCAATGTTTGTCTGTTTCGTTCCCTCTAGCAACAATCATTCCCTCAAGTTAAATCTCGACACAC
>JAWZTD010000004.1:1829849-1847153 GCA_035221335.1 Echites panduratus
CTTAAAATAAAATTTGAACATTGGCCCTTGTATTTAAAGCAAATGAGCTTAACCAACCCAACCATCAATAACTTTTGTTTTATGTTCAAATCTAATCGTGTATATTGTTTTCAATAAAATTTTTTTCTAATATTAAATATAATCTCACAATAAATCATTCACATATTAATATTATATATTTGAATTTTACAAACAACTTTTATGTATATATTTAAAATTATATTTGACATATTTATAATTTTTAGAGATTTTTTTTATGTACATAAATTTTATAACCTAATTATTTTATTTAATTAAACTAAAGTTTTAATTATAATAATATGGAAGATGATTATCTTTAGTGCATAATAATTATTTCCTCAATCTTTTTATTTAATTTTTTTGTTTTAATAATTTTAATTTATTTTACTTTTTTTCAGTGCATAATGTACTTTTTTTAAATTTCTAATGTTAACATCTCTACTCATTTTTCATATTATTATAATTGAAAATTTGAGTTTAATTAAATAAAATAATTATGATATAAAGTTAATGTACAAAAAAACCTTTAAAATTATAGATATATCAAATATAATTTTAAATTTATACATAAAATTGTTTGTACAAATATTTAAAATTAATATGTGAATGATTTATTGTGAAATTATATTTAATATTTGAGAAAATTTTTTATCGAAAACAATATATACGATTAGATGTTAAAATAAAAGAAAAAATATTGATGGTTAGGTTGGTTAAGCTCTCTTCGATTAGGCATAAATCGTCTCCTCTGGGATAGCAGCATGTGTTATTGTTACTTCTACCGGTAAGAAAGATGTAAATCTTTTAAATTAAAAAGATTGTCAGTGAAAAATTAATTTAAAATGATGTTTCTTCTTTTTTTTTTTAAATCATTAATTACATTATATAATATAAATATGAATTTTTCATTTTGAATTTGTTTAACACTTCATTTTTATGGTAATTAAAAATAATAATTTATTTTTGTATTGAAACTATTATCATTAGTTTTAATTAATTAGTGGAAACTTATTTGTATACTTGAAGAGAAAGGGGAAAAAAAAAGAAGCTTACTTGTGGCCCATTTGTGAATACTTTCGAAACTTCTATTAAGTGGGCCGAAACAGGATCAATATGTTGGTCTGATACTAATTGTCCACATAATTTAAAAGAATATCAAGCCCAAGCTCAGATCCAAAATCACAACGGTAAGAACTGTCTCTCTCGGTGTTATCGTTAATGGAGGTCAGGAGGAGCTAACAGAGGTTAGTAGGGTTTTAGCAGAGCAACAAAAATTTCAACCCATTTGGAATGTCGTCGTTGATTTTGAGGCCGGCCTTGTTGCCACAGTCTTCCTCTTCATCGGCGTCAGCATCAGCATCAGCTTCTACTTCTTCGTCGTTGGTTTTGTTATCATGGCGCAGTAATCAATATAAGCTGTGTTCTTCTTTTAGATTATCGACGAAATCCAGAAGGTTCAGTTTGAGAGCTCAATCTCTTGATTCTTCCAAAGATAGTGATGATAATAGCAGTAAAAGCAATCCCAATGGTACTGACTCCAAGCCTCCTAATGGCACTCTGGTACTTCCTTTTACTCACTCTCCTCATTACCTTTTTGTGAACATATAATAAAATAAGAGAAGGAGCTCTTCATATGTGTTGTTAATGAGTAGATATTATAAAATGCATGGAAAGTTCAAAGTTGCGTGATGACTTAAAATATTGTAAAACAATGGATATTCGTTCATAAATGGTAATGCTTTTCCCTTTTTTGTTAAAAAATAAAATATGCAGCAAAAGAGTAGGAGGGAAATTCTGCTGGAATATGTGCAGAATGTGCAGCCCGAAATCATGGAGTTGTTCCTTAAAAGAGCGCCACAGCAGGTACTAGTTAGAGGATGTCTTGTCATTTTCCTTTTCTGGGTTGTATGGGTTGTTGTCTATTCATAGTACTAACTAAGTTTGTCACTGGTGAGTGTGTAAAGTTTGTATGGTGTAATGTCTCGTATTGACTAGTATTACTCACTCTAATTTCAATATGGAAGCAGTTTTTGCTGCCATAGATAGCTTTGGAATAAAATGTCAGGTTTGTTGCTTATTTATGTGCTTTCGCTGGTTTGGTTTTAGGTTGTTGAAGCTATGCGCCAAACGGTTACAAACATGATAGGGACACTGCCTCCACAATTCTTTGCAGTAACTGTAACAACTGTATGCATCTAGAACTATGATTATCCATTTTTTTCCCTCTAGTTGATTTTTTTATTTACCTAGGGATGACTTCTTCTTGGTATAGTTGGATGAAATAATACTGTTCCTCTGCTAAGGACTTGAATCGTTTGCAGGTTGCTGAGAATCTTGCACAGCTTATGTATAGTGTTATGATGACTGGATACATGTTTAGGAATGCACAATACCGATTGGAATTGCAACAAAGCTTGGAGCAAGTTGCTCTCCCTGAAGCTCAAGAAAGGAAGGTTAGTTATTTCTTTTCCTTTTCTTTGTTTTCGTTTTTTGTCGATTTCTGTCTCATATCCCTGGTGAGGTTATCTTTTGGAGGGAGGAGATCCAAACAAGATACCATGGTTCCTTATTGCACTTTGCACCGTTACCAAATATTATGCCTTGATTCCATTTACGGCTGACTTTGGATTGTACAGCATCAACATTGTAATATATTCTGCTATTTGTTAGTAAGGATGCTTGGAGATACTTGAAATCAACAAGAGAAGTCTACCCACTTTGTAATAAGAAGTCTAAAATGAAAATAAAAATCTAGTTCCAGATTATCATGAACCATGTGTTTGATAAAAGCATATGCAAGGCAAAGCAATAAGTTGCAGTGTATTATTTAGTCATATAGTTAGGAGTTCAAAGCCAAACTATTTGCAGTTGAGTTCCGTCATCCTTGCCAGCTCTTAACTTGGCTATATTCTTTGTAGTCTTGGCTGAGGTGCATCATGATCTTGTTTGAGGCAATGCTAAATTCTGATGATGTGAACCAATAAGAGACACGGGGCTTAAGTTGCAAAGTTATTTGCAGAAAATTTGTGCACCCATATGCTAAATTTGTCAACCATGAGAAGCAGTTTTTATGTGCCTGAATCAATGATTAATTTGAATAAGAGTAGAAATCTGATTAATTCATGATGATTCGTGATCTGGGGTAAAATTCAGAACAGGATGGTATTAAGTATAATTAGTTTAAATATTGATTTTTTTGGTCTTTATGAGAAAAGTTTTCAGGTAATTCTCTTTCTGATGCCAACCTTGTAATATGTCAAAAAGGATGCGGAATGCTGCCTTGGTAGTGTGCTAGGAAGCATTTGGGAAAATTTTGTCATTCAGAGTCCTCTCTCATGTTGCTGCAATTCCACTCCAAGTTCACAATTCCATTCCAAAGAGATCACCCATAAATTATGACTCTATGAGGGATGCTTGATTAGGATAAAATACCATATCCACAAAAGATACAGATATCTTCTTTCAAAAGCCCAAAAATCCATAGTAAGTCGATAATTGACAAGTTTAAAACCAACGTTGGACAGCCAGTTGTATAACTTCTCTTGTCCTAGTGAAACCAGTTCATCTTGCTTGCAGAGGGTACATTCATCGAGAATCCTTCATTTTTCTCATTCAAGATTCTAGTTAATGCAAGGACATCCTTATAAACTAGTGTTTTGCTTGTGAAAGCCCTTTTAAGTATATGTTGCTCTATGCCAGGCAGAAGCTTTGTCTGCTCTACTTTGAGTCATGCTGTATAAAAGCTACAATAGCTACGAATGTTTCAAGAGATGGAATATTTTTCCCGATATGCTTGTCACATCTTGTATGTTTTCTTCTAGTATCCACCTACGCAGAAATCAACTTTTGCAACCAGCTAATTTGATAAAATATGCAAATGGGTAATCACTTGTAATTTGTTTCCTTCTGTTGATTGTGTATCCATTTTGGTTGAAATTCTGTAGCAATGCATGGTGCATGTTAGCTTCACATAATTTCTGTGGACATCTGTAAAAGCCAGTCTTCATGTTTCAACTGGGTGCTCTTCTGATTATACAGGATAAAACAGACTTTGCACCTGGTTCACAAAAAAAAGTTACTGGTGAAGTGATCAGATGGAACAATGTGTCTGGCCCTGAAAAAATTGATGCAGTGAAGTATATTGAGTTGCTGGAAGCAGAAATAGAGGAACTTAACCGTCAGATTGACAGGAAATCTACGAATGAACTTTTGGAATATCTAAAATCTCTAGAGCCTCAAAATCTGAAGGTCTGAATTCTAGCTTTTCTATTATAATACAGAATCTAGGACATCTTTTAGATTTTTCATTGTTGTTGTTATTCTGCTTTATGTGTGTGTGGAATGAATTGATTAATTGGGCAGTGACTTTTTATAACTTCATTATAGTTACTACAGGTGCTAGTTGTTATGTTGGAAATTCTTCAGGTTGTACAACCTATTGCCTTGTTACTCTGAAGCTATCACTCAATTAGGATGCGTCCAATTTCTCGTATCTTGTTCTGCGTTGATATAGGCTCGCATATTGGATCGATTTAATATTAAATCAAAACAATCACAACTTTGTACATCTGTTCAGGACTTAACAAGCAGTGCAGGAGAAGATGTTGTGGTGGCAATGAACACCTTCATCAAACGCCTCTTGGCCATTTCAGATCCTAGTCAGATGAAGGTATTCCGGTCCACCCTTTTCTGTTCTCGTCATGTTTCTTTCTTCTATCCGTAAAATTATAGTGAATCAAAGGTAATTCCATGGGCTGTCTGTTAAATTAAGGGTCATTCTAGCTACCGGTTTGTGGGTGTGTTTTGTAACACACTTGGTTTCCAAGTTCCTATATCTGTTTTGAACTCATATTTTTCTTGCATCCCACAAGAATTGTAAAATTGCCCCAAGATTCCTGGCATTAGCTTTTAGATTCTATACAGTTGCAATTGACAAGAATAGAAAGCTTTCTCGTTGTTTTGTGCTTTTGCATTATTGCCACATGGTGCAATCGCACATACTTAGGTGTATACATACTTTAGTTTTTAGGTGCCATCCCATTCTGTACACAGCTGCTCAGCCCAACCTATTGAGCCAAAAAATGGGTGCTTGTCTTACTGACATTTCCTTGAATTAATACAACATCCTTTTTCTTCTTTTGTTTGTTTGTTTGTTTTTCTTTCAATTTTATTTATTTATTTAAAATCTCTTTTATAAACTTCATGTTCTGAAACTTCTATTATTTGATGTTGCAGACTAGTGTTACAGAGACAAGTGTCCCTGAGCTTGCTAAGTTGCTATATTGGCTTATGGTGGTTGGCTATAGTATTAGAAATATAGAAGTTCGATTTGACATGGAACGTGTACTTGGTGCTCCACCAAAGCTGGCTGAGCTTCCTCCAGGTGAGAATGTATAGGTCCCCACATTCGTTGTCAGATCAAATCACCATGCAGGCTGAAGTCCATGATGCAAGACTGATGTAAATCACCAGATTTATCAATCCTGGAGGACTTCTATCTCTTTCATGTATTCATCTGGATAGAGATGAACTAAAGCAAATCTTGAGGAAATGCTGTCAAATATTTTATTACACCATTCCAACTTGGGACAACTCATAGAGCAGAAAGGGCTGATCTGGTTTTCTTCCTTCGTGTCTGTAATCGATCTGTCAGTGGAGGCTGGTTAGGCCACTTCCTTTGTAAAAGGAATCAACTAAAGATGATAATGAAATATTAGCCCATAACTGCAACTCACGTTGTGCAGATTGATTGTTGCTGATTTATTCATGTTTTTGTCTTTCTTTTACACCCTGATAAACTTGTCCAAACTGTTGCTAATAAAAATTGACCTTATGAGATCAAAATTAGAAATGACAGTCAAAATAAGCGTCAGTAATGCATCTCAGAAGGCTGGCCACATTACATTACTACTTCCTGAGGAACTCGGGTGTAATGGAAGACGCCCATCACTCAGAAGGCTGGCCTTTGGATCCATCCCTCCAAATATGCTATACAAGGTCTGTTTTCAATAGTCAATACTTTGAACAACAATGATCTGCTTAAATCAATGCCAGTATGATAAACACTAACCATTGGCTTCAAAAGAACTTAGAATAAACTAGTTTTAAGACGTGCACACAATGAGATACCTACATCTGGTTGCTTCTTGCAGACTATCCAACCATGGATAAATTCACCCAGTCTATCAAATTCTACAAAATTGCATGGTTGGCAAAATTTTCCTTACAATAACTCCCTCCAGAGTCCGAGGATAGAGTAATATGCTAACAGGTAACCAATAAGGACTGGACTCTGGTAGCAGATAGCCGCCAACGCATGTCCTCTACTCTTGAGGATAATTGTCGATCAGCAAAATCTCTTGATGAGATCTCCCAATGCATTACTTTTCCGGCAATCAGATTGTCGCTTATCTGTGATCACACTGTTGTGACAATCAAAGTTAGAAAATAAATAGCCTTTTATCAGCAGGGCAGTCTTTGAGATGCATGGTTTTTTGAAAGTCTCTTTGCCCATTGACTCTCATTCGGGAGACATGATATTGAAAATCCAGCTAATGCACACCACCTTAAGTTCAGCAAGGCAAGAGCAAGATGCTCAGAATCTCTAAACAGCTTCATAATTTTTGATTCAGTTTGCATGTCTTCGACTAGAATTAGATTTTGATATTCTATTATTGTTTCTTCAAGAATGTCATCATCCTCTGAAATCATCCTCATACTTAAAACATGCAATGCTTCCATTGCAGTGCTGTAAAAACCTCCTCCTACATACGCAGAGAAGACATAACTGCAAGTTGATGTATCAGGCTGTATCTTCTCTTGGTGCATCTGCTCAATAATAAACTCCACCACATCAATTCTTCCCTGAAAAGATTAAAACCATATCAACTAGTGAAATAGATCTTAAATCAATCTGGACCAAACCACGAAATGAAAGTCTTGCAATTCAGAAAACCAATGGTGAAAATCAAGTAGCAAATGGAACTCAATACCCAAGCAGGACATCAGAACAGGAAAATTGCAACTTCAGAGACAAAGATCACCTATTTCTCATTAACCCAAGGTTAATTTATTTTATACTAACATTAACCAAATTAAAAGTCAATGCAATTTTCTGAAGTCATATGAGCGAATCCGTTTTCTGAAAGATCCAGGCTTTCAACCTTGATGGGTCTCTGAGATCCTTTCAGTGACCTGTGTTGTGTTGAAGAGATATTTATCTAATCTGATGATCGATTACGTAAAGCCCGCAGCACAAATCTCATTAGGATGCTCATTAGTCCCTCGGTGTAAGGCATTGAATATTTATATTTTTATTTTGTAATATGAAAAATTGAATGTTTACTTTCTCAAATAAACATATTTATATTGTCTAAAATTTACTAATGACCTCCTTAAATTACAGGATTTTTAAATCATTAATAATGAGGATAGTGTAATAATGTCTTTATAGTTAAAGGCTCTCACTAATCCTGGAAGTAAATCACGATAGACATTCAATTCCAGATAAAAATTGTTATACTATGCCCAGATCATTGAGAGAGTCTACTTCTAAAATCATGGTGTACACTCATGATACACTTGGTCTCCAGCTTCAACATTGCCCAATGTCCAGTTCAAACTTGTTTAAGAAACAAGAATCTGGACTTGCTTTCCAAGTTAAATAAAAAATGTGCCGATGCTAGTGGCAATGTCTGCATAGCACATTACCCTCTACAATTCAATTCCTTTCTCTACTGAGAACCTAAAGCAAACATACATGGAATGTACCATACATAAATACCTTCTCACATGCTGCTTCAAGAATAGTGTTGTACAAAAGTAGATCAGGTTTGATTCCATCGGATATCCCATGATTGAACAGCTTTAGTGAATCATCAAAGTTGTTAAGTTCCAACAGAGTCTGACAAAACAAACAAAAAAGATTCAAAACTATTTGGAAGTTTGAGTCGTCGTCAGCAGCAAACCAGACGACTTTAATTTGGTAATGTAACTGACAGTAAAATTGTTTATTAACCAACCATATGGCAAAACACATCTGCATGTGGTGCCCTACAGTAAATTAACATTTATTACCATGTGGGTTGAGTCCAATTTGCCCCTATCAATTGAGTACCAATTCTGTAAAAGTGACATTGTGACAACTGGGTATCCCCCTCTGATACTCCCCCATTTCCTCCTTCTCTTCAAGACCTTCCATTTTCCAGCCAACTAAACAAGAGCCTTAGGGTGGATTTATAATGTTTCTATTTTTTTTTCCATTGTTATTTTATTATTATTATTTTTTAATAACTAAGTGGAAATTCTTTCCAATCCAATTGTTGGAGTGTACTTTTCTGATCAAATCCATCAAATTAATCGATATTACGTTAGTTAAGGGGCATGTTAGATGTTGCACACCTTTTCTGGTAAATTCAATTTGCTTGACCTTGTCAGATAAGCAATTGGGTACTCCCTTGTCCCTTTTAGAAGAATGGATATTCAATCAGCAAAGTCCAAGAGCCAGAAAGGAAAATTGTATTTAACCCTTGGCATTCACCAAAATTTTTTCTTATTTTTGTCTCCATTTATATTCTTCTATGTTTTCTTCTTTTTTTTATATATTGAAATTCTATGACGTAGAATCTATCTCAATCTCAATTTATGTTCATTTTGTATCTAATAACCATTCTAAATGTAAACAGCAGAAGATGACCATTTTAAGATAACTTAAAAATGTTATTGCACGTCAAAAACTGACTCACTTCACATTATTGTGACCTTTTTGTTCAGGGGCATAAGAATAATTTAACCAATGAAGTTGCACCTTTTTGTCAATTTGACCCCTCAACTTTCAAATGAATCATTTTAATCATTTAACTTCCCAAATTTCACAATTTAGCTAATTAACCTTTTTATGTTTGACAATTTATTCATTAAAATTTGTGAGTTTTGTCAATTTAGCCAATCAACTTTATAAATTTTTTCAAAAGATTTAACTATGTAGTGGTCAATTTGTCAAATCTTGAAAGTTGAGTGATTAAATTGACATGTTAGAATGCTTAATGGCAAAACTGGGAAAAAAAAGGTGCAACTTCAGTGGTTAAATTATTGGTTATGCCGTCTGCTTAGTGAGCCCTGAAATCAGAAAATATAAATGATGAGAAAATTGAGTACCTTCATGAGAATGGTGTAAGTTACTTTCCCTGGATAGAAACCATCACGGATCATCAATGAAACCAAACCAGAAGCGGACTTGAAACAATTCATAAGGCTGCTGCAGTGGATCATGATATTGTAAGTTTGAGCATCTGAAGGTATTCCACATGATTTCATCCTTCTGAATGTTTCTGCCACCAGACGTGTCTAGTAAAGTAGGAAGAAATGCGGATGCATTAACCCCATTAAACATTAGAAACAAGAAAATAAACAGTTTAAAGTACTTACTTCTTTAGCATCAACAAGTGAATGCAAAACTACATTATAGATAGGAGCCCCCAAAAAAGGATTCGCATTAGACAATGGGTTTTCTGCAAAGCGCAAGTACTGAATGAGCTCATTTATCATTCCTTCCATTCCAAGTGCTTTCAGCTGCAGAGATTTAGGTGGTAATCCATAAACTTCACCTCAAAGGTAAAATTACAAAAACTTCAAGCAATTATAAAGGCAATCCAATTTCTCCTTGCTTCTACAAAGTGAGAGACAGGAACAAAACAAGCTCCTCCAGTAGGTATGTAGTTTGTTACTATTTCTGAATATGGTTAAAAGAAGAACTGGGGTCGAAATCAAATCTATTGAGAACAATATAGCAAACTCTGTTTGTGTGAGATGCCCTCTAGTTTCATGTTGTCAATTCACTAAATGTGATGTATAAATTCCACTCAGGTAATGACAGGTCTAGTGCAGTCCAATCTAATTCTACTTATTGAAAAGGACGATTTTTGTGCATCAAGATAAAAAAATTATACTGAATGTATTCACAAAGAAAAATCCATTCCCAGAAGTTTTACCAAGTTAATGAATGATGCATAACTATGCTGAATTCCATTCCTCATCATATCCATCTCTATGGCATCAATCCTTTTAGCAGCATTCCCTTGTGACAACACATTTCCCTCTTCATAAGGTGCATTTACATTACCAAATAATGAAAACAGTAATTCGTAAGTCCTTATATCTGGCAGGACCTTTAATTTTTTCATTTTAGCCAACACTCTAATAGCACGTTCGGGCTGATCCTGCACAAAGAATTCATTTAAGCATTAAAAGTGAAGAAATACCAGTGTAGTAGATTGCAAAGAAGTATACTAGATCATAATGGCAGTTTGGCAAAGAGAATAAATACAATTCATTGGTTCTCTACAAAATTGTGATATAAGTGCTGGGAAAAAGCTGTTTTTTTTTATTAAGCTTCAACAACAATAACAAGAAGAGAAATCAAGATCGGTTAGCTAGTAACCGTAAAGGAAAGGATTTGAGACAAGAAAGCTACGTGGAAATCATGAGACAACTGGTAGGACAGAGAATTTCTAAACAATTTGACATTTTCTAGCCATTTTAAGTGTTTACTAACCATAGTATCACAAGCTTCCAAAAGAGCATTATAAGCATAAGGATTTGGTCTTGATACTTGAGCGAGGAATGTTTCAGCAAAATCTAGTTCTAAACGTCTGCTGCAACTAACAGAAACAGCTGCTAGAGTAGAGTCACAAAGCTTGAAATTTTTCTGTTCCATAACTTTCAGCTGCACAGAAATTGCAATAGCATTAAATCTCAATAAAGCACCAACGAATATGTTTTGTTAAATGTCATGCTTCAGGTTAGTACAGATCAGAAAAATAAGAAGTTCCAATGCTGAATGCAAGAGAATTTAAGCATCTTTATTTCCTCTGTGACCATTTATATTAAGGAACACAGTCCAAATAAGATATTCGAAGGAATTGCATCTTACCACTTCCATACTCTTGTGGAGACTCCTTTCTGCTAGAGCTGCTCTTAAAAAGCCGTCATAGGTGCAGTATGACGGTTCCAAGTCAAGATTTTGCATCTAAAACAAACTTCAAGTTAATGAACAAAAAATTATCAACTTCAAATATAAGAAAAAAATAACTGAGTGATCCCATTGAGACTTTATCCAGGATTTTAAAAGGGTTGTATTCTCTGTTTACTACCTCAGTAACACAGATCAACCATGCAGATATCTTTCTACAGAAAATTCAGCTCAGCAAGTGCCAAAGTTGTAAATACCTGTGACATTAACTGCTCCGCCAAGATATAGTTTCCCAGGCTAGCACAAGCATGTATCACATCATTAAAAGACCATCTTAATACTTTCTTAACAGGCATATGGACAACTTCGGCTGGCATACTCGCTCTAAGCCAGTACGGCCTATGGTTTTCCATGTCAGCATTCAGATTGCAGTCAATGTTGCTAGTTTGTACTTCTGTTGCCTCCTGATATTTAAATGCATTTGGTACTATTCTATTATCATAGCTACATCTTTTCAGCCTTGAGTCTCCATTGAAAGGTATTGGGATGTCCAACCTTGAATTGAATAAGTGGCCTTCAGCAGTTTTGGTGATTAAAGAGTTCCCTTGGCAAGCCAAAGCTACCATGTACTGTAAGGTGGCATAAGCAGATTCCAGATCTTTCAACCTTGTGAAGGACCATACAAACTTCCTAAGAGAAATAATGCTGAGGCTATAGTATTTGGTGCACTCCTTCCATATTTGATGCACAGTAGACAGATTTTGCTGCAAAACTGCAAGCTGAAAGAGCTCATTTAGAGAATAGGTAACTTTTGCAGAAAATATATTTTCAAGTTCACAGTAGTTACACATCAAGAGCATGTAGAAAAAAGAAAAAAACTAGACATTTTAACGTACTGCTAAAAGGACAAAAAATCTAGAGATGATTTCCCATTTTCTTTCTTTTATTTATTTATTTTTTTTATTTACGAGTAATATCCTGGTCATACTTACCCACACACCTCGACAATTCTAGTCGGAGCTTAGATCCCCTGCAAGAACCCAGACCCATGTAAGTCAACAGGAAGACTCAATTGTTGTGGAGGGGAGTCGAATGCACAACCTGCGCTACATGGGGCCGCCCCTCCCAACCACTGAACCTCACCCTTATGTGCTTAATACACGTGGCATGTGCTAAGGAAATCCTTTGCAATTACTTCAGTAATAATATGCTGAGGACTGAACTAATTCAGCTAAGTTCTAAGCAAAATATACCATGATTCAGTACTAGTTTTCCAAATTTGTTGAAGCATGGAAATCTTCTTAAAACTTAACTTCTTAGAATTGTTAAGGTTTACTCATTTTCTTTTATGATAAATGAAAATGCCCTTCAAGACCATATTCTTGAAATGGAATTAAGCCTAAAGAAATACCATTAACAATCCTACAAGCAGTTTTCTCTTTGCCAGAACAGTTCTGCATTAGAAATGGAAAGCTGACAAGAGCAGACGACAACAGTAAGCAGGATGCATCGCCAAGACCAACTTGGTCCGATATCTTTTGCAGTTCAAGTGGTTCTTTTGAACCGCCTTCCCCAATCCTATAGGAGTCGCTCAACGGGAAGGTGAAATTATTTAGCTTGCCACAAACCTTAGCTAGAATTTATAAAGCATCACTTCTATAATGCTCACCGATTAATCATTGAGACATTATTGTATCCAGAATCTTGGCTTGTGTTTGAGATACACCAACTAATTAGAAAAGAGAAGAAATGACGGCAACCAATAAGTGCAGTGGTTATAGCAACATAAGTTAAATTATTTCTTGTCCCTTAACAATATGAGGAAAATGCTCTCTAACAAACTCCAAAGCCTGAACTAATACTAAATATTTAAGAGAATGTTCTCCTCTCACAGAACGTTCAATGGGAAAAATCGAAGTTACTAAATTTCCTTTAACATGAAGCAAGACCTGCTGCTGTAAAAATGTATAGACTGGAGAATTATCATATGTTTTGACAATATATCTCATTGTACTTGGAAAACGGCAAGCCAATCAAAGTGGGAGTCCACCAGATGGGTCAAATTAGCTTTCTACAACAAATTTAGATATGGAAAGCGACTGAGGAAGTACTCAGGACATAAACATAAATAAAATTTTGGCATATAGGTGTTGTTTACACACCTTGAGCAGCTCAGCATATGTTACTTCATTCTTGCCCACCATCTGATGCTCCATCAAATTTAAGCAGTCATTAGCATAAGTTAAACTCGAAGTTTGAACACATGAGCTCAAGAAATTATTGTACACTGGCAAAAGAGGGTAGATATCAGGATTATCTCGTAGCAAGCTGAACGCCTGAATAAAAATTTATGGAAGAGGTTATTAGCAGACTTTAACCATTACAGAACTCAATCACTAAAGTACCCATTACAAACTGGAGTTCAAAGATAAAAATGGCATGAGTAAATTTATTTATCGCATTCTATCACAAAGTATTTTTACATAATTACCAAGTGCAGCAAATTTAGTTGTCAAAAAGATCGGGTAATTTACAGTTCCTAAAAATTATTGTTTACTGTTATGCTTGAGTGATTAGCAAATCATCTGGTAGCTTATCTCTCAGTTAAGAATTTGGCTAAATTGAGATAAAAAATGTGGTCATATGCTATGCTACAATTTGTGGGAAATCCATATATTAGGAGAGTTTGGTATTTCATTGATGATAGACTAAAAATGTAACCCATTGTCAAGTGCTTTATTTTTTTCCTCACCGGAATCAGAAGCTGACTGAATTATAGCAATGGACCAGTTAACAAGACGAAGTCCAATGAGACCAAAACTGAAATTTAGCCCCAAAATAGAGAAAGTTAAGGTTTAGATTGCGAACTAATATTTGACTTGTCTGATTCCAAAACATAGGATATTCCTTTATTGCTTGACATGGTTATAGACAGACAAATAAGAGAAGTGTTTATAAATTTAATTGCAATATAGCAGAAACATTCATAAACTAATTAAGAAGTATAAACAGTGCCTATAAATTGGGAGGAAATAGAACTAAATAGAAAGTATTACAAGAATAACACTGTTACCTCATTTACATAACCACCCTTACACAAAGCCCGAAATGTATAAAAATAGCATTTGCCATGCATGCCTATCTTCTTTCCCTCCATCAATCTACAGACCTCCAAGGCAAACTGCAGGGAAAAAGAGAGATCCTCTTTAAGAATTCAAACAAATTTACCCCAAGTTCATATAATACCAGTTTTTTCCAAATATAGTTCAGTAGTTAATGTATTTGTAAGGAGGAAAGGAGAAATAATTTACAGTCGTACACTATCACCAATCTTATATTGCAATGGTAACTCCTTAAGTGAAAATCTATATATACTTTGCAGCTTTAAATAATCCTGTGTGACTTCACGAGTTCATTAATGTTTTGAGATTACTCTCTCATCTCCAAATTATTGTTTTCTTGTCAGAGTAATGTCAAGACAGAAAAGCAGAAAAGGAAATTCACTATCAAGTGCACCTGTGGATCAGGCAATCTTGCACAGTCTTTGAGGATGGTAAGAAAATCAACAGTCCTTAATGCTTCACTTTGGCCGCAAAGCTCTGACAGAAGACTTGAAGCTGTACTCCTCTCCCCCAAACGAAGTGCATTCAGAATCTTCTCCTGGAGTGACTCAGTAATTGAACTATTCTCATACCCTAAAGCAAAAATGCTTCCAAGTTAATTTCAAATTCTATCTTCAGTTTTAACTTTTAAATGCAAAGGAGGCTGAACATTCACAAGTAACTAAAAACCATAACTACCAAGCTCATTCTTCCCCCTACTTTTAAAAATAAAAAACTTTCCATTCCTCTGTATACAATCCCAAACACCTAGAATTTATGTGTTTAATAATTTCAATCAAATGAAATTATTGATACCATTGTAGGTTGTAGAAGTTCGGAATCCTTCAACTGAACCAGCCACAATCACACGCCCCTACACAACAAGTTTTTGAGAAGTTATGCTCCAGGAGAAGCTAGAACAATGTATTCTAGTTTCTGACAATTTCGAGAAGACAGATTGCAAAGCGAGGAGAATGAAGGAGAACATACAGGTCTAGGGGGTTTCAGCTTCCAAAAAGAATTAGCTACTGATTCCAAAGCTCCCTTCCCTCTGTTCAAAGAGAAAATGCAAAATGGTAAAGTCAGGTAATCTTGTCATCTCTCAGACTCTGGTTAATATTTCAATTGAGAACTGAACTTACAGGAATTTATGCATATCTGGTTTCGTTATTGGAAGTTACGGCAGATAAAGCCCTAGTAATGGGTTTAAGAGTTCTTAATACCATAAAAGGACAAAACACAATTCACCGGCTGTCGCCTTCCGTTTCCATGTGTTGAGAATTTCGCTTATATCTACGGGAATTAGTCTGTGAATCCCAGGCTCCGGCGACGGCTCCGACTCGCCGTTGCGCTGGATGAAATTCAGAATCCAGGAGAAAAATAACTTGACTTTGTTGATTGGGTTGGGACTTGGGCCCATAAGCCTCACCAAAACATTTTCTTATGAAAGTAAAGCCCAAAGCACAATGGAGTCTCTCGCAAGGCAAAATCGTAGCTTGTTTTTGTTTTTTTTTTTTTTAAATTAATAATACTCTTCCAGTCTCTTTTTAACTTGTCCAAAATTTTAATAAAAAAAAATTCAACTTAATTTACTTTAAATACTGCAATGTTTAATTTAATTTAATTATTTTATTTAATGAAATATTTAATTACAATTCAAAAAAGGATAACAAAAAAAACATTTAATTCCAAATAGAAAAAAAAAACATTTTGAATTTTAATTTTTATTACATTAAGGATTCTATTGTAATTACTAAAATCAAATATACTGTTTAATTGGAAAACTTTTATGCTTTTTATTCATTAATATTAAAGGATTAAGGAAAACATGAGGAATTTAGTTAAAGAAGATTGGTACTTTTGATTCCTCACCTTTTTTGTTTTTATAAGTCTGATCTAAAACCTTTTTTTTTTAAGTTTTTTTATCCTCCACCATTTTATTTTTGGTGAGTTTGGTCCATATTGATTTATTTTAATTTTTTTGGTTCTCCACTTTTTATTTTTTTATAGAATTGGTCCAAATGAAAAGAAAACATGTTTTTGAGAGTTTTTTTTTAACCAATCGAAAAAGGATATTTTAGAAATTTCATAATTTAAACTATCATTTTTTGTCATCCATCTTTATTTTTTAATCTTTTTTTGTCTTCTAATTTTTTATTTTTTACACTATTGGTCCTGAAATTAAATATTTAAAAATAAAAATTTTTGCTTATAATAGGATTTGAATCTTAACACTTATATTTAAGGCAGAGAAACTTAACCAATTCAACCATCAATAATTTTCGTTATATTTTAACATTTAATCATATATATTATTTTTAATAAAATTATTCTTAAATATTAAATATAATTTCACAATAAATCATCCACACATTAATTTTATACATTTGTATTTTACAAACAATTTTTATGTATATATTAAAAATTATATTTTTCATATCTATAATTTTTAAAGTTTTTTTTACATTAACGTTTATCTTAATTAATTAAAGTTTTTATTTTATTTAATTAAACTAAAATTTCAGTTATAATAATATAAAAAATGAATAGAAACATTAAGATTAGAAATAAAATAAATACATCATGCATTAAAAAAAAGTAAAATAATTAAAAATGATTATAACTCAAAAATAAAATAAAAGATGGAGAAAATCATTATTATAATAAAATAATTATTATGAATTAAAAATATCAGTCTTCCATATTATAATAATGGAAATTTTTAGTTTAATTAAATAAAATAATTAGGTTATAAAGTTCATGTACACAAAAAATATTTAAAAACTATAGATATGTCAAATATAATTTTGAATAAATATATAAAAGTTATTTGTAAAATATGAATACCTAAAAATAATGTGTGAATGATTTATTATGAGATTATATTTAATATTTGATAAGAATTTTATTGAAAACAATATATATTTTAAATGTGAAAATAAAACAAAAATTATTAATAGTTGAATTGGTTAAACTACTTTGTCTTAAATATAAGGATTAAGGTTTAAATCCTATTATAAGCAAAAATTTTAATTTTTAAGGATTTAATTTCAAGACCAATGACATAAAAAATAAACGATAGAGGATAAAAAAAGATTAAAAAAATAAAGATGAATGACAATTTAAATTATAAAATTTATAAAATACACTCTCTTGACCTGTCAAAAAACTCATGAAGAACAAAAAAACTAAAATAAATCGATATGAATCAAA